>JAODAL010052042.1:0-26252 GCA_025379985.1 Phyllomedusa bahiana
GGGGGCCCCCTTTGTGTTAGGAAGCAGGCCTCCTTTAGCGATAGAAATCAGGGCCCCCTTTAGCGTTAGGGAGAGTCAGGGGCCCCCTTAGTTTTTTAGGAGCAGGCCCCCCCAAAATTTGAGGGATCAAGGCCCCCCTTTTTTTTTTAGGTAGATCAGGGCCCCCTTTAGCGTTAGGTAAGTCAGGGCCCCCTTTTAGCGTTAGGTTTGAGTCCCGCCCCCTTTTTGTTTTGTAGAGTCAGGGCCCCCTTTGTGTTTAGGGAGATCAGGGCCCCCCTTACGTTAGGTAGATTTAGGGGCCCCCTTTTTGTGTTAGGGAGAGTCAGGGGCCCCCTTTAGCGTTTGGGAGAGCAGGGCCCCCTTTTCGTTTGGGAGAGTCAGGCCCCCCTTTTGCGTTAGGTAAGTCAGGGCCCCCTTTAGCGTTAGGACCAGGGCCCCGAGGGGTTTTGGGGTCAGGGCCCCCTTTGGGTTTAGGACCCCGGGGGCCCCGTAGGGTTTAGGTGGCAGGGCCCCTGAGGGTTTTTGGTACCAGGGCCCTTAGGGTTTAGGTAGCAGGCCCCTTAGGGTTTTGGAGTCAGGGGCCCTGTAGGGATAGGTAGCCAGGCCCCGAGGTTTAATAGTCAGGGCCCCGTAGGGTTTTGGGAGTCAGGGCCCCCGAGGGGTTAATTTTGTCAGGGGCCCCTGAGGGGTTTTGGACCAGGGGCCCCAGAGGGTTTAGGGGGCCATTGCCCTTGTAGGGTTTAGGTATCAGGCCCCTAGGTTTAGGTAGTCAGGGGCCCCCGTAATTTAGGTACAGGCCCCTGTAGGGTTTTTGGGTTTTCAGGGGCCCTGTAGGGGTTTTGGGAGCCAGGGCCCCTGTTGGGTTTAGGGACCAGGGCCCCCCGTAGGGGTTTAGGTATCAGGGCCCCTTTAGGGTTTTTTGGTAGTCAGGGCCCGTAGGGGTTTTTGGTAGTCGGGCCCCCCGTGATTTAGGTGTCAGGGGCCCCCGTAGGGTTTAGGAAGCCGGGCCCTTTTAGGGTTTTGGGATCAGGCCCCTTAGAGTTTAGGTACAGGCCCCTGTAGGTTTAGGTCCGGGGCCCTTGGGGTTTAGGTAGCCAGGGCCCTTGGGGGTTTAGGTTAGGGGCCCCTGTAGGGTTTGGGGTAGCAGGGCCCTTGGGGGGTTTTAAGGTGCCAAGCCCCTGTGGGGTTTAGTAGCCAGGACCTTTGGGGTTTAGGTATCGGGGCCCCTTGGGGGTTTTTAGTAGCCAGGGCCCCTGTGGGGTTTAGGTACCAGAGCCCCTTGGGGTTTTAGGTAGCCGGGGACCTTGTTTTTTTAAGGTAGTCGGGGGCCCCTGTGGGGTTTGGGTACCGGGGCCCCGTAGGGTTTAGGTAGTCGGGGGCCCCTGTGGGGTTTTGGTACCAGGGCCCCTTGGGTTTAGGTAGCCGGGCCCCTTGGGGGTTTGGGTACCGGGGCCCCTGTAAAGTTTAGGTAGCCGGGGCCCTTGTGGGGTTTAGGTAGTCAGGGCCCCTGTAGGGTTTAGGTAGTCAGGGCCCCTGTGGGGTTTTTAGGTAGTCAGTACTCCTGTAGGGTTTAGGTAGCCAGGGCCCCTGTAGGGTTTAGGTAGTCAGGGCCCGCTTCCTTATATATACAAAACAAAAAAAACACCAAAACATCCACTTACCTCGCTCCCGCTCCTGCCGCTCCGAGCTCACGCCGGCTTCTACCGTCCTGCATAGGCGGCGCGGTGATGTGACGTCACCGCGCGCCTACGTCAGAGTAGGGGCCGGCGCCCGGCAGGGTTAAGGCCTAACGCCTTACACCTGCCGGGGAGATCAGCGGAGCGCAGCGTTAGTGGCGCTGTCCTCCGCTGACATTGCGCAGCCCCAGGAGCCGGGGACATTAGTCCCCAACTCCCGGGCCCGGTCTCTGAGCGCTCGGGACGCAGGGCCTGCGCGTGCAGAGACCAGATGCGGCGGCCGGGCCCTGTTCTATCTTGAGGAATAAGGGGGCCCGCTTGCAGCGGGCCGCCTTATGCCACCGGGCCCCATACAGGAGTACTGGTTGTACCCCCTGTATGGCGGCCCTGATTCCACCTGCCCTGTCCTGACCCGGTTACTCCTCTGCCTGCTCCCTCTATACTATATTTGGCACTTCGACTGTGACCATAAGTGGCCACGTCAGGGGTAGCAACCTGGGAGTCTCCCGCAGCCAAGTCGATCCCACCTTGCGGCGGGCTCTGGTGAATGCTGGGGGCTCCTTAGTCTCCCCCACCAGGCATGCGTACCATCACCAAGTACCATCTCTTGTACCTTCTCAGAATATAAGATGGTCGTAAACAATTTTCACATAAAGCATTTTTTTTCTGCAGCATTTTTTTCATTGTAGTTTTTGATGCCATTTTTGGAGCCACAGCCAGAACTGTATCCAAAGGAAAGGGAAGACAATTCTGTGTGTGAAACCCCCATACAATACGTGGACACCTTTGCACTGAATTTTTTTTTTAGTGTTTGCTTCCTCCCTGGACAGTTAAGCAATTTTCTTAATAGTCCTTATTAAACTTTTCCTCCCATTTTGCTGCGGTGGAGTCTGTGTAACTCCTTCACCCACTGACTGTCCTGCTGAATCTTCAATGAATCCCTCATGGCACTGCTCCTGCTTCTGACAGCTCTCTGCTCTCCCCCTCACTACTCTCGGTGTTAGGCCAGGTTCACATTTCATCCTTTTTGTGCACTTCTTGATGTGAAAAGTTTTTTGCAATGACACGGCAAAATGCGCACAAAAATGTGACAATTTGCGCACACACCAGGCACACTGCTGCAGTCTATTGTGCATTATGTGCTGTGAAAAATGGGAGTGAAGAGCCAATATCAGTGCGTAAAGACACAAAAAACAGATACAATACAATGAAGTACGCTGCACAAAGAAAAACGCATAAAAATATTAATTAGAAAAAGCACCAAAAGACAAGAGAGATGAATAAAACATACCCCAAACCGCATGAAACATTGACGTAATCACTTCTTTTACTACAGAAAAATATATTGCAATGTAGCCTAAAAGAAACACAGAAGGGGCAGTAATTCTACACGAAAACCCAAAGGCATAAAAGGGGGGAGAGCACCAAAAAGGGCACCACACTGCTGTGATGGGCGGGGAAAACTTCCAAGCATTTGCAATGGAAGACTCACTCAAGCTGTGTACAAGTGTAGAGAGAATGCAGAGCACATGCTGCAAACTGTAGACTCGTAAACACACGGGGTCTTATCTATAAACACTGTCTAGGGAATAAACTATTTTTTGACGTACAACCAAACAAGTGCATAGCAAACCAATCAAAATCCCTAGCAATCAAACAAGCTTATAAACAAACCATCAGAGCCCTAGCAAACAATCAGAGCCCATAAAACAACAAAGCCCAAAACGACCAAACAGAGCCCCTACGACCAATCAGAGCCCCTACAACCCAAACAAGCCCATATAACCAAACAAAACCCATGCCACCAATCAGAACTAATAGCCACCAAACAGAGCTCAACAACCAAACAGAGCCATACAACCAACAGATCATACAACCAATCAAGCCCCAAACCACCAATCAAGCCAAACCACCCCCAACAAGCTCATACAACCAAACAATCAACCACCAACAAAGCTCATAGCAACCAACAACCCATAGCAACCAAACAATCATACAACCATCAGAGCCCCTACCCAATCAAACCAATAGCCACCAATCAGAGCCATACAACCAATCAGATCATAGCCCCAATCAAAGCTCATACAACCAACAAGCCCAAAGCCACCATCAAGCTCATAGCAACCAAATCAGATCATAGCAAAACCCAAATTTAAACCCAAACCACCAATCAGACCATAGCCACCAATCAAGCCCATAGTGCCAACAGCGCTCATAGAGACCAACAGAGGGCCCTACCACCAAAACAGCCCATAGCAAACCCAAAAATCAAGCAAAACCAATGAGCCCCAAAACCACCAATCAGATCAATTTCCAAACAACCCCATAGCGCCAATCACTCATTTTTATTTCAAATTGTGCTCTTTAAAAATAAAAGCAACTCGGTTGCTTTTGGCTCTGTTTTTTTTTATGGGCTCTATTTGGTTATGGGCTCGATTGGTTGCATGGGGGGCCCATTGGTTGCTATGCCTCTTATTGGTTGCTAGGGCTCTAATTTGTTTTATGGGCTCTGATTTTTTGCTATGGGGTCTGTTGGTTTTCTATGGCTCGATTTTTTTTTTTAGGGCCTATTTGTTGCTATGGGCTCTGATGTTTTCCAGGGCCCGATTTTTTGTTAGGCTCTATTGGTTGTTATTGGGTCTGATTTTTGTTAGGGCTCGATTTGTTTTTTTAGCTCAATTGGTTGTTATTTGGGTCTGAAAGGGGGGCTATGGGCTCGATTGGACTATGAGCTCGTGGTTCTAGGACCTGATTGGTTATGGTCTCTGATTTGTGGCATGGCTCTGATGGTGGGGTATGAGTCTGATTGGTTTTTATAAGCTCTGATTGGTAGCTATGGGGCCCGATTAGTTCATGGGTTTTGATTGGGCTATGGTCGATTGGTGGGTATGGGGCTGATTGGCCTATGGGCCCTGAAAATTTGGGCGCTATGGGCTCTGATTGGTTGCTATGGGCTTTTTAAATTTGGTTTTCTAAGAAGGGTCTGATTTTTTTCGCATGACTCTGAATTTGTTGATAAAGGGCTCTGATTGGTTCTATGACCTGGGGGTGGCCCATGAGGCCCCTTTAATTGGGTTTCTATGAGCTCCGGTTTTGGTTTTCTATGAGCTCTGATTGGTCACTATAAACTCTGGTTTGGGTTTCCCCAATGAACTCTGATTGGTCCCCAAAGAGCCCCGATTAACCCCTATGACCCCTTTAAATTGGGCACTATGAGCTCTGGTTGGTTTCTATTACTCGATTGGTTTGGGTTGGGCTCTGAAATTTGGTTTTCCCATGGGGCCCTGAATTGATCCTGCCTTAAAAAGGGTCCACAAATGGACAGGGCGAAATGGGTGACACTGTTTTAAACATCAGGGCCCACAGAGCTTATATTCAGTATGTTATTTAAACCGGGGGGGGGGGAAAGTCCCATTTGAGAAAATCTGAAGCGAGAAGCAGCTGCAGATATCGAAAAAATGAATAAAGAAATGAAGATTGCAGAGTAAAGGTCACCCCCCTGGGCATAAAGATAAGATCCTTTTTTTTTCCATATCAGAGGTGTCCACAGCCTGGAAGCTTCGCCTGTAGGTTGGATGCACACTCACTGGCTGAGCGTGCAGGTCATCTTGGGAGGGAGAGGGGAACTAAAAACAATAACAGAGCTGATCAAAGTTAGGAA
This sequence comes from Phyllomedusa bahiana, assembly GCA_025379985.1. Taxonomy (NCBI): domain Eukaryota; kingdom Metazoa; phylum Chordata; class Amphibia; order Anura; family Hylidae; genus Phyllomedusa; species Phyllomedusa bahiana. Next base: position 5,338 of record JAODAL010052042.1, read on the forward strand.
AAAGAAAGACAACCAATTCTGCAGGGGGGAGGTTTTTCTTTCTGCTCGGGGGTTTGTAACACGTGGGTTAAATGACTTTCCATCGTTTTCCAAAAACCCGGTGCATGGAGGGATGGGGCGCTGGGGCCCCCCTGGGGGGGGCCAACACTCTTTTTTTATTTACACTGGTGAAATGTGCAGGGCCAAAAACCTCCAAAATTTTTACAGACTTTGCCCCTGGGGTTTCCATGCAAACTTTTTATATAAAATGACTTAATTTTTTCTATTAAATGGGGAAAACTGAAAGGACAAATTGAGATTTTGTTTTTTTTGCATTGCATAACCCTTTTTAAGAAAAAAACCCAAAGGTGACAGCGACCAACTAGTGTTACTTTGCACCCCTTGTTTGGTTTTTTACACTGATCTGAAAAAATCAAGTTTTGAAAAAGTCTGAACCCAAATGGTTTTCACTTTTAACCTAGACTCATCCTGACCCCAACACTAAAAAATTAAAAACCAAAACCCTAATGGGAACTGGAACCCTAAACCTTGCCCCAACCCTGAAACAAAAAACCTGAAAACTAAAACCTCCCTAAAACCGACCCTAACACTGAATTTTTAGCCCAAAAACCTGACTGAAAAAACCAAAAAATCTAAAACCCCAATCCTGACCCTAAACCCCAACCTATCCCAAAACCTTACCAAAACCCCAAAAACTTTTCCCAATTTTCCCGACTGTTTCCTTAAAGGGGTCCGACTCACTACAAAATTATTCATCTCACCTCAGTCCTGTTTTCCCCTTTGGGTTTTACTTTTTAATTCAGGGGTTTTTTACTTTGGGTTCCATAAAAGACTGCCCGTAAAGCCCGGTCTGTACTATAGCAAAACCCGTTTCCCGGCAGCTTGTCAAGGATGAACAGGGCGAAACTTTTAGCAACCAGTGCGGCAGCCTATCAGGAAGAAAAAAACAGGGCTTTTAAACCCCCCTAGCAATCAAGCTGGCAGCCCATCAAAAAAGAGATTGAACAGATCCTTTTGCTATAGCAACCAAATCTGGGGGACCTATCAGAGAGATTAAAAAAAAGGCTTTAGCTATAGCCAAAACCATTCCTGGCAACCCTATAGGAGATTTTAAAAACAGGTCTTGTAAACTAAAAAAGCAACCAATGCTGGCAGCCTAAACAAAAGATCTAAACACTCTGTAAACAAAAAGCAACCAGAGCGGGCAGCCTAACAGGGGAGATTGAACAGGGCGTAGCTTTTAAACAACCATTTGCTGGCAAACCCCAACCGGGGAGATCACAAAAGGGGCGTAACCCATAAAACAATAGCGCTGGCACCTATCAGGAGAATTGAACAAACTTGGGGGCTATAGCAACCCCGGGGAAAACTTATGCCGCCCAAAAAAGAGGGGATATCTAGGAAAAGGAAGGGACACTGTTAAGGACAAAAATAATTGAAAGTGACCCTTTTTTTGCAAGATCTTTAACACAAAAACACGATCCCGTAGGGAGATGACCGCTTTAAAAATCTAAACCCTAATCCCCTTTCCCTAAAACCCAAAAACCCTTTTCCCCCTTTTTCTGGCTGTAACTCTCTACCAAACCCAAAAAAGTTACTGAAGGGCGTAAGTTAAAACCCCTTCAAAAACGGGTTTTAAAGACTCTTAACCCAATTTAGGCAACTAATGATCGGGTTTAAAAACCCGCCGGGTTTTTGGCGTATACGGGCGCCCCCCCCAGCCCGAATCCCACGCGGACGCGGGGAACTTTTTTTTTGGGCGAAATTTTTCCCGCCCCCCCTTTCAGCTTTGCCCCGCATGAAGGGGCGGGCAGTGGGCGCGGTGGGGGGGCCGGGGCGGGACGGGGCGCGTTTCGAAAACCCCGAGGCATTTTCCAATCGTGGTCGGCAAACGGGGGCACATTGCAGCGTTTCGGAAAGCTCCACAAGCAACCTTTTTTTTTTTATTTTCCCTAAATGCCCCGGCGGCGGCGAATTAAGCAAGAACGTAACTTTTCGGGGAAAACAAAAAAGATCGCAAACAGAAGCCCCTCGCGTTTCACCCTCCGTGCAGCGGAGTATGATTCCGAAAAAATCGCCTTTAAAAGGCGGAAAACAGTGTCAGAAAAGAGCTAAAACGAAAAAAAAAACAAAATTTAAAAAAAAAAAACTTTCCTAAACTCTAAAAGGGGCCAAAATCAAAAATTAAAAATTTTGGGAAATTTCCCGGGGGAAAAAACAGAAAATTAAAATTTCCCGGAAACCCCAAATTTCTCTTTGGGTGGGCAAAAACCCGGGCCAAAAAAAAATAAGCGACATTGAACCAAAAAACCTAGGGGGAAGGATTGACCAATCAAAATTTCCAAAGGGGGGGGAACAGTTCAAAATACAGTAAAAATGCTGAAAATAGTTTGTTTGGTTAACCCAAACCGGGACGGGCTAGCTCACCAATCAGAATAGGGGGCGACAGAGACCCTTCAAGTCTATGGAAAAATTTTTGGGACCAATCAAATCCACGGGGGGATAATTCAAAAAAACATAAAAAAAACAGAAAAAAAAGCTGATTGGCTGAGCTACCCGGGGGCTGGGGCTATCCCAGCCAACCCGGGAGCTTTAGCTATTTCTCCCTTTAAATACCCCTATGGAAGATGGCGCAATGGGAAACCGGGCTCAGCGCCGTGCGGCATAAGTATTTAAAAAAAAAAATACTTTATTAAGTGTAAAAAAAAATTTTCAGATAAAGAGCAAAAACCTTTTTTTAAAAAATTAAAAACAGTCAAAAAAACCCCAACAACCGTTTGTTCCCCCGAGACCCCCTACATAGGGGGAAAAACAATAAAGAGAATTTCCGGGAAATACCGTAATTTAAATTGTTTAAAAATATTCTCATTGGTTTGGCGAAGCCAGCCAAAACAGAATAGGAGCGACAAAAGTCCCCCTTATTAACCTTGGAAGAATTGACCAATCAAATAGGAGCGAAAAATGTCCCCTTTTAACCTTTTGGGAAAAAAAATTGGGCCCAAACATTTTTTCAAAGGTTGGGGGCATTCCCAAAAATACAGTAAAAATGCAGAAAAGGACTGATTTGGGGTTAAGCGGGGGGGGGCCCCGCCAGCTTGGGCCCAAACCCCGAAGCGCGAGCTACCTTTTTTCATAGATTCTATGGGGAAAAAAAATTCTGAGCGAGCTCCTGTGTTTTTCTGAGTTAAAAGAAGGCCGGGCCCTTTTTTGGGGGCCAAATTTGGGGGAGCCCACGACGCCCTATGGGTTTTCAAAAGGGAAAACTGAAATAAAACTGTACATGGCCGAAAATCAAAAATTTTAACACAAAAGAAGTTGTCCCGATTGTATAAAAGGAAAAACTAATATTTGGGGGAACGGAAAAAAAAAAAAATTAAATCAATAAAAACATGTTTTTTTTCTCTATTTTTGTTTTCAAAAAAACCAATACCCAAATTTATCCCCTTTGGGTAACGAAAATAAAGAAATAAAAAATGATGTTTTTTATTTTTAAAATTTTTTTTTTCGTTAAACCCCCATATTATCATTCGTTTTTATACACACAGGACAACTTTCGTAGTCTTACATTTTTTTTTCGGCCATGTACATTTTTTAAATTTCCCCCTAAAAACCCCATAGGAGCCCCGCTCGCTCTCCCATTGGGCCCAAAATAACGGCGCCCTTTTTAACTTAGCCAATCACAACTCGCTCAAATTCTTTTCCCCATAGAATCTAGAAAAGTAGCTCGCGCCTGTTTGGCTAAGTTGGACGACCCCCCCCCCCCCTTCAACCAACACCGTTTTTCTGCTTTTTTCTTTTTTTTGAACTGTCCCGCCTTTTGAAAGTTTGGGTCTTTTTTTCTCCATGGGAAATTTTAAGGGGACATGTCGTCCAAATCTATTGGTCAATTCTCCTCCTATTAAAGGGGACATTGTCGCTCCTATTCGATTGGGCTGGTTTGGCCGACCAATGAAATAGCTTAAACAATTTAAATTACTGTATTTCCCGCGATTCTCTCTATTGCAATTCCCTATGACGCCGGGCTCGGGGACAAAACCCTTTTTCGGGTTTTTTAACCTTTATTTGTAAAGAAGGGTTCGGCTCCTTTATCTGATAATGTTTTTACATTAATAAAAAATCTTTTTTTTATTAATACTTCATGCCGCAGGGGGCTGAGCCGCCGAGATTTTCAGAGCGCCCTTTCTCTCCATAGACTATAATGGGAGAAAGTAGCTCGCGTTTCTGATTGGCTGGGATAGCCAAGCACCCGCTAGCTCAGCCAATCAGCTCTTTTCTGTCTTTTTACTGTATTTTGAATTATCCCGCCGTGGATTCTGATTGGTCTAAACTTCTCCATAGGCTATAATGGGTCTCTGTCGCTCCTATTCTGATTGGCTGGTTTATGCCGACCAATGAGAATAGCTTTCAGAATTTGAATTACTGTATTTCCCGGAAAATTTCCAATATCCTAATTCTTGAATTAGGATATTGGAAAGTGATTTTGTTTTTTATTTTTTAGGTTTCAGCTCTTTTTCCTGAGAATAGTTAACCCTTTATAAAAGGCGATTTTTGATTCATACTCCGCACCGACATCTGGAATGATTTCCGCTTTTCCCCAGCCTTGTCTCGCATCGGAACTGTTTTTCGGAGCAGTCCCCGCACGGCGCCAAAGTCCCGCACTGCGCCCATGTCCCCGCACTGTGCCCCACACACACTGGCGAGGCGCAGGGAATTTTTGCCCGGTGTACGAGCGCACCGCCTCGGACGGCGAATCTTAAGGCGCAGCGCCGCACTGCGCCTCGGTCCCCGCACTGTGCCCCACAGACACTGGCGAGGCGTGGCGGACTTTTCCCCGCATGTATGACCGCACTACCTCCGGCACCGAATCATAGGCGCAGCGCCGCACTGCGCCTAACACACTGGCGAGGCGCGGTGGACTTTACATGCTATGTATGAGCGCGCCCCGGCCCCGACATAAATCAGGCGCAGATTCCGCCGGAAAGCTGGGGGAAAGGTGCGCCCCGACTCAGCGAGATTCATACATGTCGCCCTTAGAGTTATGGTAGATTTTTTGGGCAAATATTACCAAAAATCTATTTTGTTTAATCTGAACCTGAAGTGCAACACTTCAACCAAAGCGCACATTCGAGTTCAGCAGGGTCTCTCCGAGGGGAACATCACGGCAGGTGGGGTCTGGTACCGTTTTGGTTCTGCTGTTCGGTAAATGGTTTGGTAATTTGTCTTTACTCATAGAAGAGAACACCCTTCATGGATCTGTGTGGGTCCCTCATCTTCCGGCCCCTGCGGCAGGCGCTGTTATTGCTGTAGATACAGTCCTGCTGACGTATGTACGACCTCAACTGAGCTCTGATCTTCCATCATCAATGCCTCAACCACAGGAAATCTGCAGCAGATTGTATAAGATGCTGAGAACAACCCCCGATGTCTAGAGTAACTTATATCACACTGAGACAGAGCTGCCAGAGCAAGTGGTCACCGGGCCCTGATAGGCACCAGGGCTGTATATGGAGGATGCTACCTGTATACACCCCTGTATGTAACACACCCTAGTGGAAGATTAGGCTTGGATGACGGGACCACAGAGGTGGAGCCTCATGTTTGACAGGAAGGGGGGAGCAAGCAAACCAATACACCAATATATTCCTATAAAAAAGCAAAGGATTGAAAAGTAAAAAAATTTGATTTTTTATTAACAGCAAACAGGAAAATTCAAAGAATGTTAAAAATATTTTAAAATAGTTCTGCATGGAAGAGTCACCGATACAAAGTCTAATTCTGAACTATTTTTAAATCACTTATTTATTCTTTTTTATTTTCTTGTTTGATGTTAATTTACTTTGGTTGGACTTCCTTATCCTATAATATGGGCGGGCATACGTCTTGGGATATTTCAGTGCCTGTATTACTGTATATGCTTTTTGCTTACATGTTTATTGTTTTTATTCATAAAAATTTTAATAAATTGTAATTATGAAAAAATATAAAAAAATCCAAATCAGTATAAGGTTGGGGAGAAACCAGCGCCAAAAGTCTAAAAGTAACGGACTTTAAGGGGCTCCTTTCATCTTACGAGAGGTTCTGCAGCAAACTGAGGGGAAAGGGCCCCCCAGGAAGATGTCTTGTTGTTGTGTCACAGTGGCAGTTGACCCAAAATAGAAGGCAGTTTTAAACTATTTTGACAGAAAGGAAGGACATCCCCCTTCCCCAAAAGGGTTCCCGCAGGGAGTTGGGGCCCATTTACCTTCAATGACAAAAAAAATAATTTGGAATTTTAAATACAGGCATCGTGTAAAAAAGGGTTTTTCCCTATTTGGGGCAAAGAACAAATTAACATAATTGTTTTAAAACCCCCATTAGTTTAAAAACCAATTTATCAAATTCTGCCGACCCCCCTCATTGACTAAATCATCTAATTGTGCCGCTGTGCTGGGGAGGGGTTGGGCTGTCAGGGGGAAACCGGGCCCCTCCACTGAGAAGACGAAAGGTTTTATTTCCATTTGTGCCTTCTCGATCTCTGTGTATACAGCCTTTAGGGCAAGTAGGGCACAGCATTTGGAAGCCTGGTTTTCGTCCCGCTTTCGACCCTTTGGGGGTTTATGAATCCCCCCTTTTTAAACTGCAAAGCCCCTGGGTCCCTTTTTCAGATACGTCGCTTGCATTCAAAATGCCAGGGGCGTATCCCCCCTTTTCTTTCGGGCGCTGGGGGCTTATAAATACCCGATCAGTCTGCAGTCAGTGCCGGGGGGGTGTATTTCCCCCCTTTAACGCAGGACAGCGGGGGCTTTTTTGATTCGATTTAGCTCTGCAGTCCGTGCCGGGGGGATTTCCTTAACTGCAGGGGCTGTGGGCCTTTTCGAAAATTTCAGCCTACAGGGCAGTGCCGGGGGAAATCCTCCCCGTAAATGCAGGGGCCGGGTCTTTTCAATACGAAACAGCTCGCAGTTCCCGTGCCCGGGGGTGAAACCCCCGAACTTTAAGAGCGGCTGGGCTTATCGATAAAGCCCGCCTCATCAGTTTCCGGGGGCTTAAACCTCCCCCTAAAAATGCAGGGCTGCTGGTCCCTTTTCCCGTACAGATCAAATCTGCGGGCAGTGCCAGGGGCCGTATTTCCCCCCGTAAATGCGGGCTGCTGGGGGTTTTCGAAAACAGAAACGCTAGCAGTCAGTGCCCGGGGGCTGTTTCCTCCCGAAAATGCTGGGGCGCTGGTCTTTTCAGATTACCGAAGTCTGCAGTCAGTTCCGGGGGGTGTAAACCCCCCTGTAACTGCAGGGCGCTGTGTCTTTTTTCAGTACAGATAAACTTTTGGGAGTTTAGTTTCCGGGGGGGGAATTTATCCCCCCAAAAGCAGGAGCGGGGGGGTTTATCAGGTACGGGTCGCTTGGGAGTCTTGGGGGGCTGGGTTCCTCCTGTAAATGCAGGGGAGTGGGTCTTATTTTGATACAACGCTTGCAGTCCCTGCCGGGGGGTGTATTCCCCCCAAGGAAAATGCAGGGCGTGGGGCTTAAAAAAGATACAAACATCTGCAGGGCAGTGCCGGGGGCTTTAACCTCCCGTAAAATTCAGGAGCGCTGGGTTTATCAGTTTCAGAACAGCTCTGCATTTAGGGCCGGGGGCGTATCCTCCTGTAAAGCAAAGGACTGCTGGGTCCCTTTTCGATTTAAAAATTTGCTCTCGTCAGGCCGGGGGGGTTTTTCCCCCCGTAACTGAGGGCTGCTGGGTCCCTTAAACAGATACAATCACTCGCAGTCATGCCGGGGGTGTTTCCTCCCTGTAAAGCAGGAGCTTCTGGGGTTTAAACAAAATACAGCTCTTGCAGTCAGTGCCGGGGTGTAAACCCCTGTAAATGCAGGAGTTTCTGGGTTTTTAACAATTTCAAAATCAGCTCTGATTAGTCCGGGGGGGTGGGACCCCCTTTAAATGAGGGGCGGCGGGGATTATCAGAACTATCAGCTCTCCGTCAGTGCCGGGGGCTGTATCCTCCGTAACGAAAGGGGGTGCTGGGATTTTCAGATTCGTTTAGCCCCGGGAATCATTTTGGGGGGGTTTTAAACCTCCCGGGAACTGCAAGGGCTCGGGTCTTTTTCAGATACAGATAAACTCTGGGGTCAGTGCCCGGGGGGTGTTTTCCTTCCAGTAAAAGCAGGGTGCTGGGTTTAAAAAAGATACAGATCTGCTCGGGAGGTTTTGTGTCGGGGGCTGTATCCCCCCTGTAACTGAGGAGCTCCCCGGGGCTTATAGATAAAAATCGCTCTCAAATTTGGGGGCTGTTTCCTCCCCTTACTCAGGAGCTGCGGGTCTTATTTAGATTTCAGGGCAGCTCGCGTAGTTCCGGGGGGTGTATTTCCCCCCTTCCTTCCCCCGGAGCTGTGGGGCTTTTGGGTTCAAAATTTAGCTTGCAAAATCAGTTCCGGGGGGGTGTTTTCCTCCCCGTTTAACCCGCCGGAGCTGCTGGGCTTTTAGATACAATTCCCCCCTCTGCAGTCAGTTCCCCGGGGGGGGTATCCTCCTGTAAAAATGCAGAGGCTGTGACTTAAACAGATACAGACAAGGGTCCCGGGAGGGCGTGCCGGGGGTTTTTAACCTCCTGTAACTGCAGGAGCTGCTGGGTCTTTTCAATTTCAGATCAGCTCTGCAGTCAAATGGCCGGGGGGGTTAAAACCCCCCGTAAAATGCAGGGCTCTGGGTTTTTTTCAGATAAAAGGTTTAGCTCTGAGTCAGTGCCGGGGGCTTAATCCTCCCTTTAACTGCAGGAGCTGCTGGGTCTTTTCGATTTCTATCACTCCTTGGGATTCAGTGCGGGGGGTGTATCCTCCCCGAAAAAGAGGAGTGTGGGTCTTTTCAGTTTTTTTATCCGCTCTCCAGGGCAGTGCGGGGGTTGTATCCCCCTGTAACTGCATGCTGCCCGGGTTTTTTTCGTTTCAGATCAGGGTCTTCAGTCAGTGGCCGGGGGGTGTAAACCCCCCCGTAAACGGGGAGGACTGCTGGGTCTTTTCAGATACAATCAGCTTGCCCGTCAAATGCCGGGGGGGGTATTTCCCCCAGTAACTGCAGGGGCGCTGTGTTTATAAAGATACAAACAACTCTGCAGTCAGTGGCCGGGGGGGTAACCCCGAACCTTTTCAGGAGCTCTGGGTCCCCTTTTCGATTTCAGATTTAGCTCTGCAGTCAGTGCCGGGGGGATCCCCCCTGTAACTGCAGGGCGCTGGGTCTTTTTCAGAAAAACAGATCAGCTCTGCGTCAGTGCCCGGGGGGGTATTCCCCCGTAAAACCCGGAGGCCCGGGTGGGTCTTATCGAAACAGATCCGCTCTGCAGCAGGGGGGGGCTGTATACCCGTAAATGCAAAGGGCCCCGCTGGGTTTTTAAAAAAAATTTCCGATCAAACTCTTCAGTCCTGCCGGGGGCTTTTAACCCCCCTGTAACTGCAGGAAACTGCTGGGTCTTATCAGATACGATCACTCGAAATCCCGGCCGGGGGCTGAAACCCCCGTTAAATGCAGGTTGCTGGGTTTTTTCGTTTCAGTTTAGCTCTGCAGTCAGTACCCGGGGGCTGTTTTTCCCCATTTAAAGCAGGGCTGCTGGGTCTTTTTCGTTTTCAGGGTAAACTCTGCAGTCCCGGGCGGGGCTGTTTTTCCCCCGAACTGCAGGAGCTGCTGGGGGCTTTTTTCAGATCAAAATCAGCCTGCATTTGGGGCCCCGGGGGGTGAACCTCCCCCTTACTGTAGGGCCCGGGTGGGTCTTTTTCAGATACCCAAACAGTTGCAGTCCCGTGCCGGGGCTGTATCCTCCGTTTAATGCGGAGCTTTCTGGGTCTTAAAACAAAATACAATCGCTTGCAGTCATGGCCCGGGGGGTGTTCCCCCCCTGTAAAAGAGGAGCTCTGGTCTTATCGATAAGTCAGCTCTGCAGTCCGTGCGGGGGCTTAAACCTCCCGTAAAATGCAGGAAAACGCTGGGTCTTATCCGATTTTAAATCTCTTTTGCAGTCAATTTCAGGGGCTGGTTTTTCCCCCAAAATGCAGGAGCGCTGGGTCTTTTCCCGGTTCAATTGCTCTCCCGGCATGCCGGGGGGGTATCCCCCCGTAACTGCAGGAGCTGCTGGGTTTAATCAGATACAGATCAGCGCTTGCAGTCAGTGCCGGGGGGCTGTATCCTCCCTGTAACGCAGGAGTGCTGGGTTTATCAGATACAGATCAGCTCGCAGTCAGTGCCGGGGGCTGTATCCTCCCAGTAATGAGGAGTGCTGGGTCTTATCAGAATAAAGATTCAGCTCTGCAGTCAGTGCCGGGGGCTTATCCTCCCCGTAACTGCAGGAGCTGCTTGGTCTTATCAGATACAGATCGCTCTGCAGTCAGTGGCGGGGGCTGTATCCTCCCTGTAACTGCAGGAGCTGCTGGGTCTTATCAGATACAGATCAGCTCTGCAGTCAGTGCCGGGGGGCTGTATCCTCCCTTCAACTGGGGCTAATATCTTAGCTACAAAGAAAATCAGCAAAATAATTGAATAAATAAGTGATGTATAAATTCCTCCAGAGGTCTTTTTCTGACCTTATGTGGGGCACATTTTGTAAAAGAACGAAAACTAAAAAAAAAAACACCCACAAAAAATAAAATACAAAATATAAAAAAAATTGACAGTCAAATGCAAACTATCAGTCCCCCCCCCCGACGACTCCAAAACTTACTATCACCTGTAGCTTAATATACGTGACTGAAAAGTGACACAATTACAAAACTCATTTTAGCTTCCGTTTTTGCTGTTCAAAAAATAAATGGATTTAAAAATGTGAAAAACGGATTTTTAATTTTTTTTACTACTTTCCCTCATATTCTAAAAAAAAATGTAAATTATAAATTACATAAAAATAAAGCCCAATATCACAGACAAAAGAAAAATTTGACGAATAACCGAGTGTGAAAAAATGTTACAGTACACAAACTCGCGTGTACTAAGGAGCAGGAAAATATGTCCAGTCAGGAAGGGCTTAAAGGCGTTGCGTCCACTTATTTTTATTATTATTAGCATGTTACTCAATTTAAAATAATAAAAAAAAAGCTATACTCACCTTTTCCCTCACCTTGGATCTAAAGCTGCGCTGTCCTCACTCTCCGTCAGTTTCCTGTTTTCTTCCTTCTTCATCCAATTGGGGATATCACCAATCTGTGGCTTCAGCGGTCACGTCCCATTGCCTGACATCACCCCTTGGACAGGTCACTTCTGCATAGTGATGTTCCTAAAAGAAGTAAACAGAAAAGACCAACGGAGGGTGAGGACAGTGCAGCACTGGCAGGACTGGGAGAAGGTATTCTGGTGCCCTCTCCAAATAAGGCACATAGCACCCCTAAATGGAAAATTCAGCACACCCAATACCTCCTTGTGCCCACTTCCTGGCTGGGATGAAGTGGTGCTCCAGGCAGTCGCCTACTTTCACCTTCCCATCCTGGTCCTGAGCGCTGGATCCAAGGTAAAAGAGGTGAATACAATTATTTTAGTAATAATTGTGTATATATTTTTTCAATGGTCACTGCTATACTGAAAATTTTGACGTGGACAACCCCTTAAAATAATGTGAGAGATGCCATACAAGCCAGCTGCCGCCATTTCCTATCTATATCTATCCGTTCTTATATCAAATGTCTCTTTTACATGAATAGGGGCAACTAGGATCGTTGGAGGTCGAGAGGCCAAACCTCATTCCAGGCCGTACATGGTTTCTCTACAGACTGGGGTCCGGGATTTCTGTGGAGGATCCCTCATCTATCCCGACTGGGTCCTCACTGCTGCACATTGCATAGGAAACAAGTAAGAGAGGTTTCATGCTGTAAACACAACTGTATACTGAGCAGCAGAATAGGAAGATACAGTGATGGAAATAATTATTTGATCTCTTTCTGATTGTGTAAGTTTCCCACTGACAAAGACATGAACAGTCTATAATTTTAAGGGTAGGTTCATTTTAACATTGAGAGATAGAATATCCAAAATAAAATCCAGAAAATCACATTGTATAAATGATATACATTTATTTTCATTTTACGGAGAGAAATAAGTATTGGATCCCCTACCAACCACTAAGAGTTCTGGCTCCTACAGACCAGTTAGACTCCTAATCAACTCATTACCTGCACTACATAGTCACCTTTATAAAAGGCTCCTGTCCACAGACTCAGTCAGACTCTAACTTCTACAACATGGGCAAGACCAAAGAGCTTTCTAAGGATGTCAGGGACAAGATCATAGACCTGCACAAAGCTGGGATGGGCTACAAAACCATAAGTAAGAGGCTGGGTGAGAAGGAGACGACTCCTGGTGCAATAGTAAGAAAATGGAAGAAATACAGAATGACTGTCAATCGCCATCGATCTGGGACACCGTGCAAAATCTCACCTCGTGGGGGATCCTTGATCATGAGGAAGGTAAGAGAACAACCTAAAACTACACTGGGGGAACTTGTTAATGATCTCAAGGCAGCTGGGACCACAGTCACCAAGAAAACCATTGGTAACACATTATAATCCTGCAGCGCCCGCAAGGTCCCCCTGCTCAATAAGGAGCATGTGCAGGCCCGCCTGAAGTTTGCCAAAGAAATGGATGATTCTGTGAGTGGTTGGGAGAAGGTGCTCTGGTCAGAGGAGACAAACATTGAGCTCTTTGGCATTACCTCAACTCGCCGTGTTGGAAGAGAGATGCTGCCTAGGACCCAAAGAACACCGTCCCCACTGTCAGGCATGGAGGAGGAAACATTATGCTTGGGGGTGTTTCTCTGCTAAGCCAGGACTACTTCACCGCATCAATGGGAGAATAGATGGAGCCATGGACCGTAAAATCCTGAGTGACAACCGCCTTCTCTCCTCCCGGACATTAAAAATGGGTCGTGACTGTGTCTTCCAGCAAGACAATGACCCAAAACATATAGCCAAGGCAACAAAAGAGCGGCTCAAAAAGAAGCACATTCAGGTCATGGAGTGCAATAGCCAGTCTCTAGACCTTAACCCCATACAAAACTTATGAACGGAGTAAAAGCTCTGATTTTGGCATCGACTAGCCTCAAGTCAAAAGGAATTAGAGATTATCTGTCAAAGGCGGAGTAAAGCAAAATTCCTCCTGACATGTGCGCAAACCTCATCATCCACTACAAAAAACATCTGACTGCTGTGCTTGCCAACAAGGGTTTTGCCATCAAGTATTAAGTCTTGTTTGCCAAAGGGATCAAATACTTATTTCTCTCAGCAAAATGCAAATAAATGTATCTAATTTATTTTGGACTTTATTTTGGATATTTTATCTCTCAATGTTAAAATTAATGTACCTTTAATATTATAGACTGTTCATATCTTTGTCAGTGGGAAACTTACACTATCAGCAAGGGGTCAAGTAATTATTTCCTTCACTATATAGGTCATTAGATGCTGATCACAGAGTGTCTGTGGAGAAGGGAATGGATCCTCCATGTTATGCTCCACTGCTCGTTCCATTAGTTTCTACAACACTTTAAACAAAACCACTGCTAGTTTCAGGTAATAAATATTAAGGAAACTCAAAGAAATCCACAAAATCACTGCCATAAACAAGTAACCTAATCAACAAAATCAGTATCAAATGTAACCTTTATGTCATAATATAAAATAATGATCAGAAAATTAGAGATACTCCACAGAAACAAGGTCACAAAATGTATATTTACACACAAAGGGGTCAAAAAATAAGGTACTCACCACATCCAGGTCTCCAGGTAATGACATTCTATTCTTGTGTATCAATGAGGTTTTACAGTAGGGCATCAAATGGTCCCAAAACTCCTACTGGAATAAAAGGGATATATAACCCTAATATGCTCTCAATAGAGTATCTGTCCCTTGGCGGAGTAAACGTCCCGAAAAGGGCGACCCCACAAATTGCCTAGCCCTTCTACTCACCCTGTGTAAACACCCCCATATGCATTTCATGGGATAATGATATGGACTCCTCAGAGGGAAAAGAAAATGGTGAAAAAAGGAAACTTATAAAGCATAACATAAGAAGGGCTGGTAATACCTGTGTAAGACAGGTAACACGTGCAACATTTTCCTTTAGCGCTAATCTGTGCAGATCCATGTACATAGCGCTGTGTGTGTGGTTGCAATTTATACTCCATAACATTAAGGAGTGTGGTACAATTCCAGGAATTTGGCAGAAATTGCAACTGACTCACAAGGAAGAGAGTTAGGAAATGGATACTAGGAGATGTCCATAGCAGCCAATCTGATTGCTTCTTTCATTTCCACATGGGCCTCTGCCAAATGAGAGCTTGAATCTGATTGTTGCTTTGGGCGACTGCTCCACTTTTCCATTGCATCAGTTTTGGTAAAACTCCCCAAAGTGACCAAAATGATGCCAATATTTGCCAACCCTCCTATTTCTTCCGGAGTCCTCCTAAAAACCAAAGTTGGCAAAATGAAGGGCTTTTGTGCAACTCCTTGACCTCTTGAGAAATCCTGGTGGCGAAATGCGCGTCGAGGCTAATTCCCTCCTTGGTGACATATTCCACCACTTTGGTAATGAATTGAAATATAAGTTTTTGTGTTTTTATCATGATTTTTTTGGTTTGTGCTTTTTTTTATTTTTTTGATCACTTGATCTGTTATTGTGTTATATTATGCTATGCGTCTTTCCAATTTACTGTTTGTAGTTAACTTTGGGTGAAGGGATTGTCACCAATATTTTGTATTTGTCTGGGTATTTTTGTGTTTTTATAATGGTTTTTAAGGTTGTTTCAGTTGTGATAGCTGTATTTTTTTGCATTTATAATGTATTTTTTGGAATAAAAATCTTTATATGGTAAATATTGGAGAGTCATTATACTTCATATTGGTTAATACTGTTTATGGTATGGTGACTTATACTCATGTTTAGACCAGTTTTTGAATCGGTATTGTATTTGTGCAAACTCTTCTCCAAAGTGGGCATTTCAGGGGTGTTCCAAGGCAATATATTTGCTGACATATACAGTGTGCACCATAATCTTTTAGGCCAGTTTCAGACAAGCAGAATATGGGCACATATGGGACTTTCAGGCACATGATGCTGTGAGTTTGGGTCAGCAACCCCCAAGGCCGGGCCGGGACTTGTGGTCATATTACAGATGTAGAAATGTGGCCACATTACACTTAGAGATGAGTGAATTTCCCGAAATTCAGTTCGTTCACTTCGCCGGATTTCTCGGCAAAAAAATAACTTCGTTCCGAATTACTTCGGGACGAATCACGATAAAAAGCAGCTATTTCCCAGGCCTGCACATAGCCTGCAGGGTGCTGTAGAACGTTGTGCTCCGATGCTTAAATATGCAGGGGAAGCTGGTTTGGTCTTCAAACAATTTTGTGTTTTTAGTATGACACGCACAGACTGCCGGCCGCCTTAGAACGCTTCACTAAAAATTCCCCGTCAACTTACAGGGCAAAAACTGACCAAAAACTGAAGGCGGGAAATGTAGCCTGATAAAGTCATGCAGCGAAAGCTGGAAAAAAACAATCTGAGAGCTCAGGTAGCAACCTTAGTGAAGAGTGTGGAGTGACGCGGCAGCCACAGCAGCATGAGGTCAGACATGGCACAATGACATTCTGGAGGTGGCAAAACAAGTATAAGGCAACAGAGTGGGCTCAATGACTGAGAGCGGAGTCACCGGCGAGCAGCAGCAAGGAGGTCCAGGCAGTGCACAAGACATCTGAGGTGGCAAAACAGTAGTATGCCACAGAAGTGGCACAATGACGAGAGCGGAGGTAACGGCGTGGCAAGCAGCATGGAGGTCAAGGCAGTGGCACAATGACATTCTGAAGTGGCAAAACAGTAATAAGGCCACAGAGTGGCACAATGACTGAGAGCGAGGTCAGGGCGCAGCAGCATAGTCAGACATGCACAATGACACAGTGTGGAGTGGGTGCAAACCAGTCCCTGGTAAAGATGGTTGGTGGCAGATTGAGAAACTGTCAGCATATGTGTTGGCATCAGGTGGGTGGCTGCAGTCAGAATAGTGGGCTGAGCAGGTAGTTTGAACTCCAGAACTCATTTCTCACAGTTTGGGTGAGGCGTCCATGGCTGATGTAGACTGTCGCCTAAGGCATTGGTGTGTTGGAATCCTAGGCCGATCCACGCCTGATTCATCTTGACGAAGAGGTCAGTCGTTCCACATTTCCCGTGGACAAGCGGTTCTCCGATGGGGTAATGATGGGCCCCCGCCGCACCTGAACAACCGCTCTGATGCCACACTACTGGCCGGTGCAGGACATGCTTCTCCACTGCAATCTCGGCAATGTTGCGGACCACTCATCCAGTTGGCTGCCCAGTAGTCCAGCGAACTCTAACTGTGGGTGGCATAGTGCTGTCCAATAGTCCACCACCTGTTGGTTCAGGGTTCTGCTCCAGGTCCCTGCTGCTGCTGCTGGTGACTGCCCTCCTCACAGTCGGGTGAAGTGCAGCTTGCTCATCAAGTGACTCCAGACATAGTTGCTGCTGAGGAGCTGGTACTGCTCCTACCCCCCCCGACCCCTTTCCCCCAGCAGCCCGCGGCAGTAGTACGTGAGCGCTGAAGAACCCCCCGGGTCCAGACCTTCAAGGGAGGGACGATGCCCGCCGCAAAGGCAGCGGCCAACTGACTATGGAGGATTTCCCTATAGTATTTGGTTTGTCCTCCCTCTCAATAGCTGTGAAAAAGGCTCCCATTTTTTGGACGTAGCGAGGTCCAATAGGTGGAGAGCCAGAAGTCATCCCTCTGCCGGATTCTGATATTCGGCTGTTCCCACACTAGCCATCAAATCAGCATGCTGCGGGCCATCTGCACAAGTGACATCTGAGGGGCTCCCTGCCTCCATCTTCCCTGTATACTGCCATGGTGCTTTGCGGTCATCCTGCCTCCGTCTTCCCTCATCTCCATCTAGCTCTTCCAGCTGCTCCTGCTCCTCCTCTCATTGTCACCTGGGTAGAAAATCCACTCCTTTCACAGACAATGCTCTGCACCAATGTCCTCCTCCTCCTCCTCCAGTTTTCAGTCCCACCGGACTCAAGTGGCCGCAGATGTAGTCGCCACGTCTTCAGTCCCCGCCCAGACAGATTTTCAGCATCTGTTCCAGGAACATGAAGCAGTGGAATGACGTTATTCATCCCGTAGTCCTGCGACTGACAAATAACTCGCCTCCTCGAATGGCCTCCAACAAACGGCAGGTGTCACGGCCTGAGCTGCCACTGGCTGACATCAAAGTTACACAAGGGGAGTACTCCTTCCCCCTGGATCATCAAAAAATCGTTTAATGACTTTCTCAGTTATCATCACAGTCGGTTCCAACATGTGCAGGCTGGAATTCCAACGGGTGGAAACATCGCATATCAGAGTGTGTGGGGGAGCCGTTCCTGCCGCTGCAATTCGAGAGGGTGTTCCTGGCTTTGTTAGAATGGATAAAGAGCAATGCACAGTTTCCTGCCATTTTTAGAATCTGCTGAAGATCGTGGAAGACTTCAGGAAACCTTTTTACAACCAGATTGAACACATAATCCATGCAGGCGTGCATGGACCATCCCCTCCCTCGGTGCAGCGTCAGAACCATGTTCCACCCATTGTCCCGTCACCATGGTTCCGATTTGCAGTGGCGCGGAGAAAGCCACAACATCGATTCTTGCTGCATGACGCGGAGCAGTTCCTCCCCTGTGTGAAATCGTTCGCCGATGCAAGCCAGGTTGTAGAACTGCGTGACACCGCTGTGCCCTACAACATGTGGTATGATGGAGCAGTACTTGCTGAGCTGAGATGTGGTGGTGGTGAGGAGTAGAGGCGGACATGTGGCGCAGGAGCACAGTTGACAACGTGTTGAGGTGAAAAGCGGCCTCTCCTGTCCCAAGTTGTTGGTGTTCCTGGGCTGGAAGCACATTCACCCAGTGGGCCGTAAAGGACATATACTGGCCCTGACCGTAGTACAGCTCCAGGACGTCCGCAGCTGCCGTGCACCTTGGACAAACCGATAAAGCACAAGACTGAACCACCTTCTGTCTACATATTTATGAAGTGCAGGTACTGCCTTTTGGGAAAAGAAATTACGCTTGGAACTCTCCATCTCGGCTCGGCACAAGCATTAGTCTCTGAACGGTGCAGAGTCCACGCATTTGAAAGGGAGGGACTGCAGTACCACAACTGGACAGGAGCCGTCAGCTGCTGCACTAAGGTATGGTTGGACGCATACTGTTGCCTCTTTGCAATCGCCTCGCTGAACGACTGCTGGCGCATGATAGCGAGGAGCATGTCATCTGACCGTGAGATCATGTCAAATAGAAACCTCCCTTCCTGCAGAGTGGTGGAGCCTTGACTGGCTTGCAATGGCATTCAGTGCCACTGGGCCCTGCTGCTGCTTCCTGTTGCTAGGCGGCGCAGTGATGGCACCACATCTAGCACGTTTTCTCCCAGGCCACCGATGGTTACGCTGCATGTGTTGACGACAGGGCCGTGTTCCAACGATAGCTCCTGGCCACGCTTCACTTTCTGCCCACAGATTCTACAAATACCCATATTTGGCTCCTCCGTGGTCCTTAGCAAAGAACTGCTACACCGACGAGTAGCTGATTTTACCGCCAACGCTCCGACTAAGTGACTGCTGCCGCCGCTGCCTCGCTGAGCCCCTGTGCCACAACTTTCTTGGAACCTGCGAGCGGTTTTTTTTACCCAGTGGCCGCTTGCTCCTGACCTCACACTGCTACTATCCTGCTGACATCAAAAACGGCCCACACGACCCACTTGCAGGCTGCGCCGCTGCCTGACGCGCAGCTGACGCGCCTTCTTCTCCTGACGATTATGAGCCCATGGCCTCACCCGCTCCCAAGTGCGGTCGCTACATCATCATCTATTTGTGTTTCGCTTCATCACTGCTGTCCTCATCACCGGACTTGGTAAGCCGAGCTGACCTCTCACAACATGACCTCCATGCCACTACACAACATCTAGTACTTTGCCGCCTACTGCAAGAAAGCAGTGGATATTGCCCCATTTCTTCGCTGCCAGTAGCTGCTGACGCCCTCCTCAAATTGTTCATCCTCACTATATAGTGCGCTGAGCCCAGAGCACATAGTAGATCTCTGCCTGAGGAAACCGAATGGGACAGAGGCGGGTTGAGGACAGGTGAGGCCGCTGACCCGCTCCCGGGCCATGCCAACTAAAAGGGTTGTGGTCTGACGCTTCCCACCACTCTTGTGCTTTGAGGTTGTCAGAATGTCATCTGGGAGAAGTGGATGACCTATTCAACCAATCAAGAACCATGGGTTGCTGAACAACACACGGCCGCTAGATACAGTCACAGTTGGGGCCTCACCGAGTGACCCCGCTGCGACGTCCCTTGCTGTTGCTGCGACCTGGGCCTGCCTCCAGGAATGTTTGTGCCTCTGCCACTTCTTGGTGAACCTGCCACCCTTCTGTCTGACATACTGTTTGTTCAAAATGTACAGACACTGTTTGATGAAGATATCTGTATATAGATAAATTACACACCCTTTAATTTGACCCAAATGAACCCACTAAACTAGGTAACCCTTGGATAGAAATTGCGCTCCACAAAAGGGCAGGAAAATGACTTGTATTGCCATTTAAAAACCTGTGTATTTTACTAAATGTAAAGGACTAATTAACCTTCGGACATGAATTATTCTACAGAAAATTCTTCTGTGCGTGAAAAGAAGTGTCTTTTACTGAGTAACAACGCAGAAAAATACTTAGTATAACCCTTGGAGTAAATTGCGCAAAGAAATTAGCCACCTCAAAACTACGAGCTTTGTAAGCGTGTTACATGCCGTGTTTTTTACGCAACATGAGGGGGGGGGGATTACAAAAAGAGATAAGAATTGGTAATTATACCTTGCTTGTGAATTAGGCTACAGAAAATGTATATATTTTGGTGTGAAAATACGGTTTCTTGGAGTCACTACAGCTGAATAACAACGCTTAATTAACCCCTGGATGTAAATTGCGCAACAGAATTTGAGCTCCAAAAATGAAGTGGTATTTGTATTGTAGGTTGAAAACGCTGTTTCTTTAAATGAATACAACAGAACAGCTTAGATCCCCCTGGATATTCAATGTGCTGTGAGCAGAATAGCATTAAAATGTATAAGCCAGCTGCAGTGGACACACACTGGACTTCATGATCCATACCCAAAAAATCCAGAAAAAGAACGATAAGAGAAGCAGTCTCTGATGACAAGCTGAGACACCCCACAGAAAACGCTGTATAAAATATCCTAGTTCTTCAGTAACAATTAAACAGCGTGCACACCTTCCCTGATCAGTACGTGTATAGGAGTTGGCTCCCAGCGCGCGCCCGGACTTATCTGTGCGGTGGACGTCACAGAATCACCCCGGTCTCTGATTGGCTTCATCTCTGCACATGTCATGCAGTCTTATGCCCTTCTCCTCCCAGATGCTTTGCCCATGTATGCCAGTGCTCGCAGCCATTTATCATGAAAAGCGACATTCGTCACGTGAATTACCCCAAACTTCGACTTCGTTCAGAATCTATAGGTTTTCCTGAAATTCTAACGATTTCCACTTCGTAGAATCAATTCGCCCTTCTCTAATTACACTGATCTGAAACATGTCATATGAACCTGTCAGGATCTAATTTCTTTTATCGATATTGCCCCAAAAAAAAATTTTTTGAGTCTGGGACTCTAGAATGGGGCCAATATCCACCTGTGTTGTGTTTTATGCAGGGCTCTGTATACAATAAACGTGGGTCCTTGGCGCTCATAACCTGCAAGTCCACGGACAGATCCAGCGGTTCCTAAGTATCCAGGAATCATTCCACATCCAGGATTCATCAGAGCAACTGGAGAGAACGATATCCTCCTCCTGAAGGTGAGCTCTCGGCTTGAACATGGTTTTATTTAACATGACACATTTTACATTTTTCTTA
>JAODAL010052043.1:0-26252 GCA_025379985.1 Phyllomedusa bahiana
CAAAAGGAAAAAAAACACCTTCTGAAAATGATAGGGGATAAAAAAAGGGGTATTTTTGGCCCCAAAATCAACACCTGGGGTGACTACAAAATTGCTGTTCAAATTTAACTGCAAGGTGTCTATCAACAAAGCTGGCTGACCAAAGTGAAAAAAAACACGTATCTGAAATGTAAAACGGGATAATAAGGTATTTTTTGGCACCTATCAAACCTGGGGTGACTAAAAAAATTGCTGTATTCAAATTTAACTGCAAGGTGGCTATATCAACAAAGCTGGATGGGCAAAATGAAAAAGAACACCTATCTGAAATGTATACTGATAATAAAAGTGGAGTTTTGCACCTAACAAATAGACCTGCAGTTACTAGAAAAGATCTGTATCCTAATATAAGGCAATGCAATGTCTAAACAAAGTTTGGCTGTACAATATCCAGTACCCTTTTATAGAGCTTTGTCTGTGTTCGCCCGTGGGCAACCCCCCCCCCTCCTCACCCTGCTCTCCCCCGTGCCCTTTACAGCGGTAGATGCTCCTTTAAAATTCCTGCCTAACAAACCTAAAATCTGCAAATCTCTGATCTAACTAACTTCTAAGGATCAAGCTAAAAGTAGAGCTGTCTCTGTGAAAAAATAGAATAATTTGGGTGAGCTGTTTGCTGACTGTTTGGACAGAGGAGAGCGCCGTCCTACTGCATGAGACCTGAAACACAATGATCATGAACAGGAAGGGCTTTTCCCTATGTAAAACGAGGTCATGTGATTTTTCCAGCCAATCGCCACCATACACATCCCAGTCATGACGTCGCACACATCTCACCCTAATCTTGAATCAGTCCAAAACTAGAGCAGATCACAAGGTTCTCAGCACCCAATGACAACGGCCAGGACAAGAAACCCTGATCTGTGCCAAAACGCAAAGATGCCAAGAACTACACAAAGATAAAGTTACAATAAAAATATAGGTCATTCTCTGACTAGAGATTCAAAGGGAAGGTTTCATCATCTCTGAACATTCTTCATTTCTGGTTTTATAAATTGCAGAAGGATTTATCAGAGACACCAGATCGTGCAGTGAGTGAGGAGATAACATATTAGGAGATGTTCAGTCCATGTTATCTCAGTCACAGCTCGTTTGTATAATGTTCTTATGTAAATGGAGAACTAGAGCTCGTGGGATATTTTCATCTGTCCCAGTCTAATAATTCACCCGCTCGATCTCAGGAGACACAACTCTTGGTACCATGGAGACTAACACAAAACTACAATACTCCCAATTATATCCGGGCGGAGACAGCCTCTACGATACGTATTGCCCGGTACCGTAAAAAATCAACAAGCAACCACAGAGTACAACGATACCTTCAGGCTGGATAAACAATTAAAATATAACTTTTATTAAATACTGATAAAAAACTAACAAAAGATCCCTATAATACCCTACCTCAATTACCTAATACGTGGGGAACCCGCCCTGAAAAAGGGCGACCGCACCAGGAACCTATCTAGAAGCCCTATATATACCCTAACAGAGATACACTATACAATACGTATCATAGAGGCTGTCTCCGCCTGGATATAATTGGGAGTATTGTAGTTTTGTGGTTGTTTAATTTTCAGGTGTAACTATTATTTTTTATAGTGAGGAGATCTGTCTATGTTATGGCCAGTCTACTCGACTGTGATAAATGGTTATCCGATGTTGAAAGCGTCTTTTCAGATAAAGAATTTTCTTCCCTGAAGCAGGACTCTGTATCATTGCAGGGCTTGTTTAAAAAATTAAATATTAAATAAAATTGTATATAAAGTCCCTGTGGGAGAAAAAATCCCTAAAAAACTATCATAAAAACAAAAATCCCGAAGGGCCTATGTTTCCCTTTATCTCCCGCTCCAAATCTAAAATGTAAGTTGATAAAAAAAGGGGAAATTGAAGCAACTTCATCATCTTTGCGCTTCATAAATCTTTTGATTGAGGAAAAAGGTGACTCTTGACAGATCTTGAAGATTTAAGGAGATAGCTGAGTTGACAATTAAACATAAAGGAGACCCTGAGTTTCAAAACTAGAATTGGAATTAAAGACCAACATTGATAAGTTTACAGCATATCTGAAAGAACGTAAACATAAACAGTTTATTAAGGATCTGACCGAATTTAGGGAGAATCGGGCATACTCTAGCCTTTATAGAAACCCGAGGGGTTTTGAAACGGAATTATCATCATCCGATACTGAAATCTCTGATAGCGATTCTCGCAGAGGTAATAAAGGTTTTATAAAGGTTTTCAGAGATCTCCCTACCGCACTAGACACAGGGGCCCGTATAAATACTCACAATGGATACCGAAAAAAAGACAAAAAAGGGGAAACAACAATAAAAAAACAAATACTCCTATGGAGGCACAATCAAGTACTGGGGCTACATCATCATCTCAATCTGCATCTTCTTCACAGGCAGAACCGACCCCCATCCCTGCTTCTTTTTTAGAAAAAATTTTACAAACCAAGTAGATTCTGGTGAAAATAATAATCAAATTATTAACTTGTCTTCTAGAGTCCTTACAACTGACGAAATTGGAGTACTGAAGAAGGGGCTGTCGTTTGTACCTAACAGTCCCTTAAATGTATTTAATTGGGTGAAGGACATTCATCTGTTCGCCCGCAAATTAAAATGGAAAAAATTCTTTAAACTCAACAGGGATAGACAGTGCTCCGAATGGGGTATTGACCCCTCTGAGTTCCAAGATGTACAACTCCTGACAGAGTTGTTGGAGGAAGGTGAAAGAGACAGGTCAAAAGGCTCCTTTTCAGATTTGCGACTCAAAAGTACTAAAATGCCACCAATTACAGATAATAACATCGATACTTTCGTCAAAGTTGTATGTGACTCTATAGAAAAACTACAAGACAATAAGATTGATAAAAAGAAAAAAATGTTCAATTTGTCTAAAGGTCAATATTTGGCGTTAAAAAATCTTGAGCAGGACCGGTCCATTGTTATTAAGCCCTCGGATAAGGGTGGGAATACGGTTATCCTGAATTGCGAGGATTATCGCAATATGTGTCTAGTAATTCTGAACGATAGGTCTGGTTATGAGTTTTGGCCAACTGATCCATCGGTCAGATTTAAGTTAGAGTTGGAAACAATCCTAAAGGAAACCTTGATGTCTGAGCTCAATAATAAACAGGAATTTATGTTTTTGCTACCGCCGGCCCCACGGGTTGCGACATTCTACGGACTACCTAAAGTCCATAAGGGCCTTGTACCTTTAAAATGTCGGCCCAGAGTGTCGGGGATAGATATCTCACACAGAATGTCAGCCTGTATGTAGACCAGGTTTTGTCACCTTTGGTAACGGCACTCCCTTCCTTTGTTAGAGATACCACAGACCTACTCTTAAAATTGGACCAACTGGTCGTGGATCCTGATATGTGGCTGTGCAGTATAGACGTCGAAGCACTCTATAGTTCCATTCCACATGATAAGGGCATTGAGGCAGTTAAGTTTTTTCTAAACACTAGAAGTATATTTCTGCAAGCACACAACTCGTTTGTGATTGAATTGTTGTATTTCATCCTTACACATAATTTCTTTTTATTTGATGGCCGGTGCTACCACCAGCTCAGGGGGACTGCTATGGGGAGCCCCTGTGCTCCCTCGTATGTGAATCTCTTCCTGGGCTGGTGGGAGCACACCATCGTTTTTTCTGATGACTTCCAGGAGGCTCAAGGCTATATCGCCTATTGGGGGCGATACATAGATGACATCATGATTCTGTGGACGGGTCCGGAAGAGGCTTTTCACCAATTCGTCCAGCGATTAAATATCAACAATATTGGACTTAGGTTCACATCAGTCATACAGAGGACAGAATTGGTATTTCTGGACGTTTTGATCTCAAAAGGCCCTGATGACTGTCTAACGACGACTCTATATCGTAAACCATCATCAGGGAACAGCCTTTTACGTTGGGATAGCCATCATCCCTTCTCATTAAGAAAAGGCAGTTTACCGTAGAAAATGTTCATCCAAGATTGACTTTAAAAGGGAGGCAGATAATTTAAGAACTAGATTTCTGGAGCGGGGGTATCCACACCATATTTTGACAGAAGCATACCCTTCAGCTTCAACATTTGACCGGTCTTCCCTACTACAAAAACAAAAACCTCACAAAAATATAACAACTGACACAGTTAGGATTGTAGGGACATATGATGATGCCTCAAGCCAGATTAGAAACATCATATCAAATTTTTGGCCAATTTTAGTGCAAGATCCACATTTAAAAGATCTGGTAGATACTTACCCCAGTATTACATATAGAAGAGGCAAAAACATCCTGGATCGATTGGTTCAAAGTCATTTTACGCCACCCATGCCCCCTACCACTTGGCTTACATCTAGGGCACAAGGCACCTATAGGTGTGGAAATGTAAGCATCCCTCTTATCTAAGTGGGTGAAAAATTTTTACTACGGGCCAAACTTAAAAAAACTTTTGGATAGCAAATTGAAAAACAAAGGGGAGTAATTTATCAGGCTACTTCCATCCCCAAGATGTATGGGTAAAACCATCCGGAACTGACGGGCGGATTTTCGAGCATCGGGGGGATGTTGAAACTGGGGGATACCCCGCTAGCGAGACATATAACTCTAAGCACAAGGAAATCCTCTATCTTTTTTTTTCGGTTGTTGAAATTCATCCCTCTCCCAAAAAGGGGGATTTTAGAAAAAGATATTAAAGGGGAATCATTGGATATTTGGGAAAAAAGGGACTTTTACAGCCTAAGGGTATTAACGACTTTATCATTTGCCCATTTATTTGATCTCCTCCTATTTTCTGGACCTCATCGTATTGGGGACTTCTTCTAATTTCATTTTTATATCGTAAGATCTATTTCTTTTTTTTTAAAAATTTGGCGCCTTACCACTCTTTTGTGGGGTTTTTGCACTATGTAAAATTGTTATGGGAATATTACTAAGAAATTATTTGATCATTTGCATTATTTTTTTTTTAGTAATCTTTAGTTGGATACTATGTCCCTTATCCTGCATATTGCCTGTGGCTTATAATTTGAGCCTTTATAGGTATGGTATCAATGGCGTCACCCGCTTCTATATAGCGGTGTATGCTGAATGCGCGCCCCTTATATACATACAAAAAAAAAATTTCAGGCTAATTGCAACGGTTTTCTTGTTATATGCGTAGTGGTGAGGTGTATCATCTTCTCACGCGCGTGCGCAGATGGCTAGCACACCTGGGTGAGAGGTGGCGATGCATGTAGTAATTTCTGATAATCGCTATTGCTGCTTTTTGGGGCGGCGCATGCGCAGGTTGGCCCTTTGTGTTTAATGATCTCCGATACATTGAGCTAGTTGCGCCGGTGCCGTGTGTATTGCTGGACGCAGGCGCAGTGGCGATCCTGGTTGCTTGCCCAATGCACTTGCGTGGATTTGCTTGTTTGGGCGGAAATTCGTCATCTCTTCTTCCGGCCCGTCACGGCTGCATGTTCTCCATTCACTTGGCTCCGTTACTATAGATGGGCGGGAACGTTCTTTGGCGCCATGACATATTGTAAACTGTATTTCTCCGTAGTGCAGCGTTCGGAATCATCTATCCGGCCCAGCATGCCATATCGTCATCTTGTTTCTTCCTTACTTTGGGAAGTATTTTGCTTCTGGCGTCCATGACTATCTTTCTAAAGGGTCGTGAGTCTATATGTATCAGTATTTGGCATGTAATCATATATCTGCTTACTGGTCTTTTGCATGCTGCTATTATATCTTGTTGTACCCTATGTATTTATTGATACTCTTTACAGTACTTGTGAAATTTTAGTGCAGTCTGTTCCCTGATGAACCCACTCTATCAGTGGGGGAATCGTGTCGGGACAGGGAATTATTGATGTACTGTTTGTTTCCCTTGTCTTTGGTGACGGTTTTCTATTGCTTGTTAGGTAATTTACACATTTTTCGTTTATATAGTCCTAGTGGTCTTTACTATTTTCCAGGTGTATCTCTGTTAGGGTATATATAGGGCTTCTAGATAGGTTCCTGGTGGGGTCGCCCTTTTTCAGGGCGGGTTCCCCATGTATTAGGTAATTGAGGTAGGGTATTATAGGGATCTTTTGTTAGTTTTTTATCAGTATTTAATAAAAGTTATATTTTAATTGTTTATCCAGCCTGAAGGTATTGTTGTACTCTGTGGTTACCATGGAGACTGCAGATCTGGTCCTGACAGTGGCTGTGATTATTGCATCTGTTGTGGGAATCACCTTAAACATGAACATCCTGCTTGTTTATTTAGGAAACCTAAGAAATGGAGTCTCCCTGGGTCCATCTGATAGAGTCCACCTCACCAAGGCTCTGGTCAACGTCTCTATGCAGTTGAAATTTACTACACAATATATAATATCTACTTTTTGGCCATTTTTTTTATTAAGGAATTTTTTGTGTGGAATGCAATGATTAATGTGTTTTTAAACTTATACAATTTTTGGCTGATGGCCGTGCTCTGTATCTACTACTGTACCAATATCACCAACTGTGGTCACCGCTGCTTTGTTTGGCTGAAGAGGAGTCTCTCGTCTTATCTGCTCCACATCCTTCTTCTATCAGCACTTGGCTCAGTTACCTTCGCTTGTCTGGTATTTTGGTTTTGTAGCCCAACGTCTGCCGGGAACAGCACAAACCAATCCATGGTAATTCAGCCAACATTTATTATAAATTTAGGCTACAGAATAGCAGTCACCATCCTGGGCTGCTTCTTGCCCTTCTCTATAGCTTTTGTCTCCACCACAATCACTCTTATAAGTCACATCTGGAGAATGAAACAGAATAATCAGGGGTTCACTTCTTCTAATCTCCAACCCCAGATTAATGCTACAAGAACCATGGTCCTGTTTCTTCTCATCTCTGTCTATTTTATAATACAAATGTATTTGACTTCCCTTTTGACCAGTGTCTCCAACACTGAAGTAATGTTTTCCTGGTTTGCGCTCATATCCTATCCAATATCTGAAGCTATCACCATCATCCAAAGCAGCTCCAAGCTCAGGAGCGCCTTTCTGGGGAAGTTCTGTGATAGGAAAAGAGGGAACAGTGAGGATGAGACCTAAAACTTGGAGGAGACACTGGTCAGGATTGTATTGGGCAGACTTACGCTTCTCTTTTTCTTTTCATTATTTTCCTCATATTTGTTGTTATCATTTATTTTGTGCTGTGATTCCTTAAATATACTGTATTTGTAGTAATAATGAAGCCGTGATGTGTAATTTAAAGTCACGAAGATGGTGTGAGTGGCCACTTCTGTTGGTTATTACCTTCTTCATTTGTAGCTTCCTCATGTGTCTCAGTACAAGCCCCTCACAATGATATCTTCTTTCACCTAAGTGTAGGCAATATTCTTCTATTATTAGACAGTCTGGAAATTAGCATATAATTCATACTCACCGTTATTTTGGAAGCTTGTAAACTGGAGAGTTAGGTGACCTGACTACAAGTTATATCTGCTGGGCTGCCACCTGCTCTGGAGCTGATCCTGTGCCATCTGTAGACACATTGACCATGATGTTCCTCATACATCTTCTCTAGGGAAAGGAACAATTCATTATGAACATGTTGTGTTAAATGCTTTCTACCAATAAGCAGTTTGCCTGATTTTCCATAATACACAAAATGATGACTTTATCCTTAGGTTACAAAGCGCTGAAACTGGAAGTCCCTGGAGAACCAGCGTTATGGATCCTTATTGTCTGTGAGGAGTCAAGTTGTCGGTGACTGCTGTTCCTGGGTTAGTAGAACTTGTCTACAGTTCATGGATTGTTTATGTTATTGCTGAAGACTGGAGAAGAGGTTTCCACCCCAGTCTACTGGATCAGTTCCGCACATTGTGGATCTCATTAATATGTAAATGAAACCACAATGTGCATAGTCAGCTCACTCGATTAGAAATGTCTTCCAGCTGGAGCAGGCATGGGGGAGCTGAGCCACTTCTCAGACACCAGCAGAGTTACTAAACAAATTCCAGCCTCCAGCGGAGGGCGCTAACATCCATTCAACCTCTTTATTTACATAGTTTTGAAAATAAATCCAGGCATGAAAACATTACATATAAGAACAGGCAAATAATTCTTCCACACTAACATGTTTTGGACATGACCTGAATAAGGATTATAAAATAGACATATGTCCAGCAAACCCAACCAAGGGTGGATGAAGGGAATTTTTAAGCTTTGTTTCCCACTACAGATGAAGACTTTGGAACCCATAAGGCAAGAACCAATCTGCCCTAAAGTAATATTCCCCTCCTGATCCCAGTTTTGCCTCAGACTGGATCCAGAGGTTTTTTCTGGCTCCATATGTATTGATATTATTTAGAAGTCAGTGGTGTCTAAGTCTTTCCTGAAGCCTCCCCTGTTCCTGCAGGGGCCAATGCCTGAGGCGGCGATTCCACAGAGTCACAGATCTCCTGATGAAGAAGGCTTTTCTCCTCTGGAGATTGACTCTTTTTTTTCTACAGATGGATAGAGCGCCCCCTTGATTTTTGAGGGGTTTTTGTTTTATTCTTCCAGGCTGTATTTTGTTTCCACATGTCCATCATTCAGATAAACTCCTACAGGTCATTTGACCAGATTCAGATTAGTCATATGGAGTTTATGGTTGACACTGACAGTGTAAGGACTGGAAGGTTTTATGGTTTCTTTAAGTAATCCAAAAAAAGTAAAAAAAAAAAATGTACTAAAAATATATTGATAATAAAAACTGGAATACAAATATTTCATTTTATGATGTTTCATTCATTTCCTACTACCCAGAATATCTATCCCAATCATACACTAAATAATTGCTCCATAACAAATAATACAGGGGACAACCCTGCCTAACCCCAGAGCACACACTCTCCTCATTACTTTCCAAGCCATGATGTGTTATATTCATGTAAATAGCACTGTTATATACCACAGCGCAGTACACAGATTGTCATCATGCACATTGTTCACTGTTTCAATTAGGGCTCACTTTCTAAGTTTCAGTATAATTTTGGAGTGTGAAGGAAACCCAAGATCCCGGAATAAGCCTACACAAATACATGGAAGAGTAATTAAACTGTTGTTGTAATGGGATTTAAACCCAGAACCGCAGTACTGCAGAGCAACAGTGGTAACGACTGAGCCACTCCTCAAAAACCATGCTAGCCACTGAACCACCATCAAACACCAGGCTAACCACTGAGCCACCATGCTACACCAGGCTAACCACTGAGCCACCATGCTGCACCATGCTAACCACTGAGCAACTGTGATACACCAGGCTAACCACTGAGCCACCCTGCTACACCAGGCTAACCACTGAGCCACCATGCTACAGCAGGCTAACAACTGAACCACCATGCTACACCCTGCTAACCACTGAGCCACAACGCTACACCAGACTAACAATTTTACCACCATGCTACACCAGGGTAACCACTGAGCCACCGTGCTGAACCCTGCTAACCACTGAGCCACCCTGCTACACCAGGCTAATCACATTAAGCTGACATGACATTTTGCAGCAGACCTGATCCTCCCCAATCACCTGTTCAATCACATCTTTCATTCTATTTGCAATCACCTTAGCAAAGATCTTATATTCCACAATCACCAATGTCATAGTTCTTCAATTTTCAACATTTTCCTCTTCGCTTTGCTTATAAATCAAAACCACCGCGCAGCTCTTCATACTGTAAATCTTGCCACTAAATCTCCGTCTCTTCCACACTTCTCTTAACTAAATCAATAAAGTTACACTCCAGACCCTAACAAACTATTTGACTGTTTTTATGATGGTAGCAACTCTTCTTCTGTTGTGTCCTCTCCTGCTTACTAGATCAGCAGGCGTTTCTGTGTTATGTCTGTCTTCTGTTGTGCTTGTTTGAGGGGGTTGCATGACAACTGCTCAGGACTCTTGCATGTCAGCTGATCGGCCACGTACCTAGAGCTCATTAGCTACTTGTAGTCGATTTAAAGCTCTATTAAACCTGGACGTTTTGTTGAAGAGTATAAATTAAGTTCCTGTCTAGTACTGATTTGTCTAATTATTTTTTCTTAATTCTTCTAGTCAAGTCTAGTTATGCCAAATTCTAGTATGTTGTTATTTCTTGTCTTAGTTCCCTTTGGCTAAGTTTTAGAGTTTTTAAAACCCTTGAGAATATCAGTTTGGTGTTCGTCTAGTTCCTGCTAACCCCTGCCTGGGGAGCTGATGGGCCCTAGGGCCACTTTCTATATGTCGGACAGCTATAGCATAGGAGAATTTTTGAGGGAAAACTTTAGGGTGAGTTTTAGGGGTAAAAGTTTAAGTGTAAGGGAGAGTCATAGAATAAGGGTTATAGGAAGCTTTATGTTTGTTAGTTAGTTAGTTAGTTAGTTAGTTAGTTAGTCAGGGTTAGTTTTCACTCTTACTCTCTCATTTCTGGTGTGAACCTGCATGTGCCTCTCCACCAAACATGCACCTGTCATCATCCACCCACTGTCTGTTTCCTGAACCATCTAGAGATGAGTCTTTGTTCTTTGATTTATACATGCTTTATATTGCTATTTTATGTGACTGCTGGTGTACTTCTCTGCATGTTTTTGCATGAAGTCCACCAGCCTGGTTACAACTCCACACAACTCTGTATATAGGGATAATTCCACACAGTGCGGTTTTGTGGGATTGTTGATGTGGTTGCACTACTGCCCTACAATAAAAATGCCTTTATTACTAAGTTTATTTCAATTTCCTAGATTGTTTGGAAAGGTTTTGTCAGTGAGTAATCAATTATTATACTTATAGTCATTTACTGTGGATTCTCCACCCACAGTCGATTTCTATAACATTTCTCTTAAAAATAAACTTGTCTTTTCTTTACTCAATCTCCCCAAGTCAACACATCCACCAAATCGTCTTTCCTTGTGTATCAGCTCTTATACTTACCTGTGAATCTCTCATACACATCCTCATTATATAAAAATAAACATCAGGTATCTATGAGATCAATTTTCCTCATTATGCAATATGAAGCCACCGCAAAAGACACTCAGTGAAGATCTCAATGCAATAACCCCATGATAGAAAAGTTCCCCATACTTGCTCTTACAGCTCGGTGTACTTGAAGAAACTTCACAGACGGAACCGTCATCATTCTGGGTCTGAAATAGTGATTTTATAATTTTTTTGCCACCACTGTTTCTGTTTCATCTTTTCAAGTGCATAATTTTTTGTCTGTTTTCCTGGGGGACAAAAGCAATCTACACATTCTACAACCCTATTCTCTATTTGTTTATCCTCCATGGACTTATCCAAGGATGTTAATGGCTCAGTCTTCTCAGATACATTATCCACAGAGTTTGATGTCACCCCCTCCTCATCCTCCATCACCATCTACTCAAACACACTTTCCCTTCTTTCTGTGATGACGCTCTGTCCTCTATCCATTCCTTGACTCCAGCCATTTCCTTCGTCAACTTCTTGAGCTTTTCCTACTTCTTTTTCTCTTCCTCAGTATTCCTCACCTCTAGTCAAAAGGGCTAACGTTCCTCACTAGAGAGAGGCCCCGTGTAGATTTGTGGAGACATCAATATATTTACGTAATCTCAAGAGAAAACAGGAAGGACTCTATGTCAGCTAATGAGGAATATATTGAGCTCTGTCTCGTGTCTCTCTTCCAGCCAACGAGTCGACATCCCAAAACAGCTGTCTGCAGATGAGTATCTGACTTGAATTTCAATCA
Source organism: Phyllomedusa bahiana (assembly GCA_025379985.1). Lineage (NCBI taxonomy): Eukaryota > Metazoa > Chordata > Amphibia > Anura > Hylidae > Phyllomedusa > Phyllomedusa bahiana. The sequence goes on from JAODAL010052043.1 coordinate 11,741, forward strand.
CCTTACTCCTAGACAATCTTTATAGACATATAGAGAGACGATAACTAAATTGCAAGCTCAGGGCTGCAGACAAGCTTTAGTTTTTTGTTTCACGTCCAGAGTTTTTACAATTTCTACGAAATTTAATTACTGGACATTCACTTTTTACATGGCAAAAAGAAGAATAGTCCCTACAGACAGAAGGCCTTGGTGATAAAGATAACGTCTGTTCCAATCAATCAGGCAAGGCCAGGAGGGCTTCACTTATCTGATAAAGCTCTCATCCTGCATCAGTTTCACCAAACATTTATATGTCCCATTCACACCACTTCCCGCACTGACATCAATTTATTTCAGAAAACCCTTGATAATGTTCATACTTGATGAAGGGATTCTAGACATGGACAAAGCAGCTTTCTCCCCCAACTCAAGTAAAGGAACAAAGGAAACATTTCTCATTACAATGTTACAAATACTCGATTTAAGACATTTACAAACAAAGCAGATTTCTTGATTCCAGAACAAATGTCATCGAAAGAGACACCGGCCATTGTTTCCCCAACTACATGTTCAGTAAATGCTCTGCTGTTCCTTCATTGTCAAAGGTCTCCACTGTCCTTCTCTCCATCTGGCCTATCCCCATATTATTCTGGATTCCAACCATTGTGTGCATGTCATTCGAAGACCAGAGCAGATCACAAGGTTCTCCACATCCAATGACCAAGACCAGCACAAAACCCCGATCTGAGCCGAACGGCCAAGATGGCAAGAATTAAAAAAAGATAAAAGTTAAAAAAAAAAATACTCATCTACATAATAGGTCATTCTCTGACTATAAAGTCCTAGGAGAGGTTTCATCATTTCTGGACATTATTTATCTCTGGTTTTATAAAAGGCAGAAGGATTTATGAGAAACATCAGATCGTGCAGTGAGTGAGGACATAAGGTATGAGGAGATGTTCAGTCCATGTTATTTCAGTGACAGCTCATTTGTATAATGTTCTTATGTAAATGGGGAAATAGAGCTCAGGGGATATTTGCATCTGTCCCAGTCAAATAATTCACCAGCTCACTCTCAGGAGACACAACTCTTGGCACCATGGAGACTGCAGCTCTGGTCCTGACAGTGGCTGTGATCATTGTGTCTGTGGTGGGAATCATCTTAAACATGAACATCCTGCTTGTTTATATAGGAAACCTAAGAAATGGACTCTCCCTGGGCCCATCTGATAGAGTCCACCTCACCAAGACTCTGATCAATATCTCAATGCAGCTGAAAATGGCTGCACAATATATAATACCTGCTTTTTGATTTTTCTTAAGGAATTTTTCGTATGGAACACAATGATTAACATGTTTTTAATCTTTTATAACTATTGGCTGACAGCCGTGCTCTGTTTCTACTACCGCACCAATATCACCAACTGTGGTCACCACATCTTTGTTTGGCTGAAGAGGAGTCTCTTGTCTTATCTGCTCTACATCCTTCTTGTATCAGGACTTGGCTCAGTTGCCTTAGGTTGTCTGGTGTTTTGGTTTTGTAGCACAGTGTCTCCCAGGAACAGCACATATGAATCCATGGATATTCAGTCAACATTTATTATGAATATAGAATACATTAGAACAGCCACCATCCTGGGCTGCTACTTATCCTTCACTGTAGCCTTTTTCTCCACCACAATCACCTCATGGTCTCTTATAAGTCACATCTGGAGGATGAAACAGAATAATCAGGGGTTCACTTCTTCTAATCTCCAGCCCCAGATTAATGCTACAAGAACTATGGTCCTGTTTCTTCTCATCTCTGTTGTCTACTTTATAATACAAATGGTTTTTAATGTCATATCAGACAGAGCCTCTGATGCTGAAGTAATGTTCACCTGGTTTGTAATCATGTCCTACCCAATATCCGAAGCCAGCATCATCATCCAAGGCAGCTACAAGCTCAGGAGAGCCCTTCTGGGGAAGTTCTGTGATAGGACAAGAGGAAACAATGAGACTGAGACGTAAAGCCTGGAGGTGACACTGATCAGGAAGGTTGGGGATAGAAGTTTTAAACAATGTAACAAAAAACTCAGTTGAAATGTATTGTTATGTAGTTACAGTTTATTTCATTATTTGAGTTGATGTCCTGACATCTGATTAGGACGATGGAGATGTAATTAGAGATGGGCGAATAGATTCTAACGAAGTGCAATCATTTAGAATTTCAGGAAAACTTCGGTTCTGAATGAAGTTGAAGTTTGGGGTAATTCACGGGAATGAAGCGTATTTTTAATTGATAAAATGGCCGCAAGCACATGACGTTACATGGGGCAAAGAACTCTGGGAGGAAGAAAGGAACATCCTGAATGACATCTGCAGAGATGAAGCCAACCAGAGACTGGCGGGATTCTGTGACGTCACCGCACTATATAAGTCCGGACGCGACGCTGGCAGCTCACACTCCTCTCTCTGTGCCATGTTGTAGCTGCTGCTCCAGTAGCTGAGATCTCACACAAAAGAAATGACTTCTATACAGCCATTTTTGGGGGGGTGTCACAGCTTTTCTCAGAGACTGCTTCTCTTCCGTTCTAATTTTGATTTTGTGGGGTATTGGAATTGAAGTCCAGTGTGGGTCCAATTCTGCTGCATATACATTTTAACGCTATCTGCTCAGTTCTGGAGCACATTGAATATCCAAGGGTTGTCTAAGCCTGTTTTTGCTTTTGTATTCAGTAAAAGAAATAGCGTTTTTACAATCCACATACCAGTTAATTTTTGGCTGCTCATTTCTTTTGCGCAATTTATATCCAAGGGTTACTACATGTGTTTGTGCTATTGTAGTCAGTAAAAGAAACAGTGTTTTTCAACGACAAAGATGAAATTTTTCCTGTAGCATAATTTGTATCCGAAGGTTAATTAAGCGTGTTTCTGCTTTTGTAGTCAGTAAAATACACTGCGTTTTAACACGCCACATACCAGTTAATTTTTTCCTGCTGATTTCTGTAGCGCAGTTTATATCCAAGGGTTACCCAAGCCTGTTAGTGGGTTCATTTGGAGTCAAATACAGGGTGTGTATTTATCATATACAGATATCTTCATTAAACAGAGTCTGTAAATTTTTGAACAAAAAGTATGTCAGACAGAGAGGTGGCAGGCTCTTCACATGCGAGTGGCAGTGGCACAAACATTCCTGGAGCAGGCACAGGTTGCAGCACAGTAAGGGGACGTCGCAGCGGGGTCACTCAGTGAGGCCAGAACTGCCGGTGTCATCTAGCGGCCGTGTGTTGACCAGCAACCCAAGGGTTCTTGATTGGTTGACTAGGTCATCCACTTCCTCCCAGATGACATCTGACAACCCCAGCCAAGAGTCGGTGGGAACGTCAGAAACAACCCTTAATTGGCATGGCCCGGGAACAGCTCAGCGGCCCTCACCTGTCCCAACCCACCTCTGTCCCATCCGGTTCCCTCAGCCAGAGATCTACTATGTGGTCTGGGCTCAGCATCACTATACAGCGAGGATGAACAATTTGAGGAGGACAGTCAGCAGATACTTGGCAGCGAAGAAATGGGGCCAATATCCCCTGCTTCTTGCAGTAGGCTGCAAAGTATGGATGTGGAGAGTGGGATGGGAGGTCATGTTGTGAGGGGTCAGCCTCTGCATACCAAGACGGTTGGGAGGACAGCAGTGAAGATCAAACAATAATCGATGATGATGTAGCCGACTGCACTTGGAAGCCGGGTGAGGCAAGGGCTTCATCATCGCCAGGAGAAGAGGGCGCCAGCTTGCGCGTCAGGCAGCGGCGCAGTCAGCAAGTGGGTAGTGTGGCCGTGAGTCAGCAGGGTAGCAACAGTGCGAGGTCGGGAGCCAAGCGGCCACTGGGTAGAAAACCCGCTTCGCAGGTCCAAGAAAGTAGCGACACAGGGGCTCAGCGAGGCAGCGGCGGTAGTAGTCACTCAGTGCGGAGCGTTGGCGGTAAAATCAGCTACTCGGCGGTGTGACAGTTCTTTGCTAAGACACCGGAGGAGCCGAATATGGGTATATGTAGAATCTGTGGGCAGAAAGTGAAGCTTAGCCAGGGAGATAACGTTGGCACCACGGCCCTGCGTCAACACATGCAGCGTCACCATCCGGTGGCCAGGGAGAACCGTGGCTCAGATGTGGTGGTCCATCCTGCCGCCGCTGCAACAGCAGCAGAAGCGCCCAGTGGCTCGCATGCAATTTCAGCCAGTCAAGGCTCCACCACCTCTGCAGAAGGAAGCTAGTTGTTCAACGAGGCAATTGCAAAGAGACAACAGTATGCTTCCAACCATCCTAAGGTGCAGAAGCTGACCGTGCTCCTGTCCAAGTTGTTGGTACTGCAGTCCATCCCTTTCCAAATGGTGAACTCTGCAACGTTCAGAGAATTAATGGCCTGTGCCGAGCCGAGGTGGAGAGTTCCAAGCCGTAATTTCTTTTCCAAAAAGGCAGTCCAGCCCTTCACAAATATATAGAACAGAAGGTGGGCCAGTCCTTGAGCTTATCGGTTTGTTCCAAGTTGCATGGCAGCCCGGACATCTGGAGCTGTAACTACGGTCAGGGCCAGTACATGTCCTTTACGGCCCACTGGGTGAATGTGCTTCCTGCCCAGCCACACCAACAACTTGGACAGGAGATGCCGCTTTCTCCTCCACATTGTCAAACTGCTGCTCCTGCGCCAATGTCCGCCTCCTCCTCCTCCACCACCACCACTACCATCTCATTCACCTGCTTTATGTCCTAGAACAGATGCTGAAAAACCTGTTGGGGGAGGGGCCTGGAGACGTGGCGCCTGCCTCTCGCGGCCACGTGAGTCCAGTGGGGGCTGAACTGGAGGAGGAGGAGGACTTGGAGCACAAGCATTGTCTGGTGAAATGAGCGGTTTTTCTACCCAGGTGACAGGAGCGGAGGAGCAGGAACAGCTGGAGGAGGTAGATGGAGATGAGGAAGATGAGGCAGATGACCCGCAAGCACTGTGGCAGTATACAGTGGAGATGGAGGCAGGAAGTCCCTCAGAGTCACTTGTGCAGATGGCCCGCAGCATGCTGATTTTCCTGGCTAGTGACAGCCGAATAGTCACCAGCCGGAAAAGGGATGACTTCTGGCTCTTCACCCTATTGGACCCTCACTACCGGTCCAAAATGGGAGCCTTTTTCCCAGCCTCTGAGAGGGAGGACAAACTCAAATACTATAGAGAAATCCTGTGTAGTCAGTTGGCCGCTGCCTCTGTGCGGCATCGTCCAACCTAGGACAGGTCTGACCGTGGGGTTCTTCAGTGCTCACGTCCTACTCCCGCAGCTGCTGTGGGCAGGTGGGGGGGGTAGGAGCAGTAACAGCTCCTTCAGCAGCAACCTAAGTCTGGAGTCGCAGATGAGCAGCTTCCTTCACCCGCCTAGTGAGGAGGGCAGTCGCCAGCAGCAGCAGCACCAGAACCTGGAGCAGACCCTGAACTAACAGGTGGTGGCCTACTTGGACAGCACTCTGCCACCCCAGTTAGAAGATCCGCTGGACTACTGGGCAGCCAAACTGGATGTGTGGCCGCAACTTGCCGAGTTTGCAGTGGAGAAGCTGTCCTGCCCGGCTAGTAGTGTGGCATCAGAGCGGGTGTTCAGTGCGGCGGGGGCTATCGTTACCCCAAGGGAAGCCGCTTGTCCACGGGAAATGTGGAACAACTAACCTTTGTTAAGATGAATCAGGCGTGGATCGGCCAGGATTTCCACCCACCAATGCCTTAGGCGTCAGATTACATCAGCCATGACGCCTCACCAAATGAGTCTGGATACAAACTACCTGCCTCAGCCACTTTTCTGATGCCGCCACCCGCCTGGCCTCATGGAGTGAACCCTGCTGTGACGTCCCCTTACTGTGCTTCGATCTGTGGCGGCTCCGGTAACCTACTACTGTGTTCTTTGACGCTATGGTAGGATCTTAGCCCTCAGCTTGTTTTTTTCCAGCTGGCGCTGCCATGACTTTATCAGGCTGCATTCCCGCTTCAGTTTTTTGGTCAGTTTTGCCCCTGTAAGTGCCCAGGGAATTTTATAGTGAAGCGATTCTAAGAGCGGCAGCAGTCATGTACATATCAAACTAAAACACAGCATTGTATGAAGACCAAACCAAGCTCCCTCTGCATATTTAAGCATGGCACAATGTTCTACAGCACCCTACAGGCTCTTTGCAGCCAGTAAATAGCTTTTTTTAATGCGATTTGTCCCAAAGTAATTTGGGACAAAACGGATTTTGTCGGAAAATTCAGTGAAGTCGGCGAACCGAATTTTTGAGAAATTCGCCCATCTCTAATCCTCCCCTTGGGAAACCTCACTCCTTGCAATAGGTCAATGGCACAGTCATAAGATCTATGAGGGGGTATTATCTCCGTGTGTTTCTGAGAAAATACTTCAGTAAAGTCACGAATGAAAACAGATATCTGCTCCACCTCAGTACTGCCCAGTATAGTAGGGAGACATCTGTCAACACACAGTTGTCCTCACTTGATTAATTCACCTGAATTCCAGTCAAACACCGGGTTGTGTTTCTGAAGCCAGGGCAGCCCCAAAACCACATCCGCGGGCAGCTCCTCCATGACAAATAGAATACACTTTTCAGTATGTATGGATCCGACTACCATCTCCAGCTCAGGAGTATAAAGTTGGATTGTGCCCCTAGCCAGCGGAGTAGAGTCAATAGCTACTACCGGCAGGGAATCAGATAGCAGTCTCCAAGGTAGGCCTAGACGTTTGACGAAGGACGCATCAACAAAATTAGAAGCTGATCCAGAATCCACAAACGCATTCCCAGAACCAGACAGCGACAAATATGAAATTTTAACTGGGAGCAGCAACTCTTTGGATATAATAGGAAATAACTGCTCGCCAAGGTGACCTTCCTGCAAATCACCTAGGAGCTGGAGTTTTCTGACCTAGTCTTCGTCTTGGAGCACTCCCGGACGACATGTCCATCTTCGCCACAGTAAAAGCATAATCCCTGGATACGACGAGAAGTCCTACGGTCCCAGCAGCAGCTGCAGAAGAAGCCCCAACTTGCATTGGCTCCTCTGGGTTTATATCGGGAACAGCGGGTGTAGAGGTGACCATGGAGTGAACCACCGGGGTGGTAGCCTTCTCCCGACGTCTCTCCCTAAAACGCCTGTCCAGACGAACGGCTAATGCCATAGTCTCATCTAAAGTACCAGAGGTAGGGTAAGCCACCAATAAGTCCTTCACATGGTCAGCTAACCTTAACCTAAATTGGCATCTAAGAGCTGGGTCGTTCCACCCAGACGAACCACACACGAGCCAAAATTCGGAGCAATACTCCTCCACAGTCTTTTTACCCTGCCTCAAGGTGGTCAGCTGAGCCTCGGCCACAGCCTCACTATCATGGACATCAAAAAGTACGCCTAAAGAGGCAAAGAACCTGTCCACAGAAGACAGTTCTGGCGAACCAGGTGGTACAGAGAATGCCCACTCCTGGGGGAACCCTGAAGTAGGGACATAACAATTCCCACTCTTTGTTCCTCATTGCCCAAGGTACGTGGGCGGAGCCTAAAATACAGGCGACATCCCTCTCTAAATGCTAAAAAGGCCTTCCAGTTGCCTGAGAACCTGTCAGGCAACTGGATAGGGGGCTCCACAGGAGGGGAAGGTAGTACAGGGACATTTGGACTTGGGGAAGTCTCCTGCTGTTGTACCCTCAGCGCCAGATCCTGGACTAGCTGGGTAAGCCCCTGCATCTACTTTACCAGAGCTATCCTGGGGTTCATAGTTTCTGGAGAGCAGTAACGGTTTCGGCCTGCAATAATGTCACGTCAAGGGAGGTACGGTGAGCCCTGACTGGAACCCAGCCCACTGTCCCTGCCTACTTGAAGTGCTGCCCTAGGTGGCAGACGCCAACTGCGCTGCTAGAGTGCTGGGGCCGTGAAGAGGAAGAATAGTCAGACAGTGCGGGTCAAACCAATCAGAAACGCCAAGCCACAAATCAGAACCAGAGAGAAACCTTAAACAAGCCGAGGTCAAAAGCCAAACGGGAGCGAGGTACAAAATCAGAGCGTAAGACAGGGTCAGGAAACAAGCAGGGGTCAGGTACATGGATAAACAAACAAGCAATAAGCACAGGTATGAAGGCAGCAGGAAAAATCCCAGGCGCAGCACTCAGCAAGCAGGGAGTTTAAATGGGATTCCCGGATACCGCCCCTGCAGCTGATTGGAGCGGCCTCAGGGTCCTCCCATTGGCTCGTGCGACTCGCCCCCTTTCCGGAGTGGTTGGGCCTCTATCTCTCACACAGCTTCCAGCAGAATGTGCATCAGGGTTGGGGTCGCAAATCAGCTGCTGCAGACTGTTGCTCCCTGCAGGCCGAGCGCCGCCTAACCCTGACACACAGCCAATTTCTATAAAATCTCTCTTAAAATAAACTTGTCTTTTCTTTGACCCAATTTCCCTAAGTCAACACAGCCACAAAATTGTCTTTCCTCTTGTATCAGCTCTTATACTTATCTGTACATCTCTCATACACATCCTCATTATGTAAAAATAAACAGAAGGGGCCACATGTATGAAATGGTTTTGGTCTAAAACTCACTTTTTCCCCCATAGAAACCTATGGGGAAAAAAGTGAGTTTTAGACCAAAACCATTTCATACATGTGGCCCAAGGTTTCTACTCTGAAGCCATCGCAAAGGACACTTAGCGAAAGATCTCACTGCAATAACCACAAGAAAGAAAAATTCCCCATACTTGCTCTTACAGCTCGGTGTACTTGGAGAAGCTTCACAGTCGAAGCCTCCATACATTCGGATCAGAAATTATTATTTTATAAAAATTTTTGTCTCCACTGTCTCTGGTTCATCTTTTCAAGTGCATAATTTTTTGCCTGTTTCCTCGGGGACAAAAACATTCTACAGCCCTATTCTCTATTGGTTTATCTTCCATGGACTTATCCACAGATGTTCATGGCTCAGTCTTTCCAGACTCCTTATATTCAGGGTGCTGTCACCCCTTCTTCATCCTCCATCACCATCTACTCAAACACACTTTCCCTCATTTCTGTGATGATGCTCTATCTCCTCTGTTCATTCCTTGACTCCAGATTCTTTTTCTCCTCCCCCATCCTCCTCCCCACTACTCAAAAGAGCTAACATTCCTCATTAGGGAGAGGCCCCATATAGATATGCAGAGTCTTCAATATATTTCCATAATCTCAAGAGAAAACAGGTAGGACTCTGCGTCAGCTAAAGTGGAGTATTACCCTCTTTGAGCTATGTCTTGTGTCTCTCCTCCAGTCAACAAGTGGACACCCCAAAACAGCTGTCTGCAGATGAGTATCTGATTTGAATTCCAATCATATTGGAAGACTCAGTGAGACAGATGTGACTTAATGCACACTACATCCAATACGTGGTGCAGAGTCCTGTGTCTTTTCCCTTGAGCTTGTAAATCTCCTTACTTCTAGACAGTCTTTATAGACATATACAAACATGATACCTACATCACAAGCTCTGGGCTGCAGACAAGCTCAAGTTTTTTGTCTCAAGTCCAGTGTTTTTAACAATTTGTACATAATTTAACTACTGGACATTCACTTTTTACATGACAAAAAGAAGAATAGTCCCTCAATACAGAAGGTATTGGTTATAAAGATAACCTCTGTTTCAACCAATCAGACGAGGTCAGGGGGCATCACTTATCTGATAACGCTCTCATCTTCCCTCAGTTTCAGCAAACACTTATATGCCCCATTCACACCACTTCCCACACTGACAACATTTTTATTTCAGAAAACCCTTGATAATGTTCATTATTGGTGAAGGGATTCTAGACATGGATAAAAGCGGCTTTCTCCCACAACTTGAATAAAGGAACAAAGGAAACTTTTCTCATTACAATGTTACAAACATTTGATTTCAGACATTTACAAACCAAGCAGATTTCTTGATTCCTGAACAAATGTCTTCCAAAGAGACACCGGCCATTGTTTCCCCAATCACATGTTCAATGTATGCTCTGCTTTTACTTCAATGTCAAAGGTCTCCACTTTCATTCTCTCCATCTGGCCGCTCCCCATAGTATTTTGGATTCCAACCATTATTTATATGTCAGTCCAAGACCAGAGCAGATCACAAGGTTCTCCACACCCATTGACCCAGACAAGGGCAAGAAACCCCGATCTGAGCCAAAAGGCCAAGATGTGATGAGCTAAAAAAAGATAAATGTAACATAAAAAAAAAAATACTCATCTACATAATAGGTAATTTTCTGGCTATGGATTCAAAGGGAAGTTTGTTAAAAATTTCTGGAAATGATTAATCTCTGGTTTTATAAATATCAGAAGAAATTATCAGAAACACCAGATCCTGCAGTGAAAACATTTGTTGCGATATTACACTTGGATGTGCCATTTTGTGGCGTTTTTTCTATCTATTTGTTTTCAAGTCCTAACCAATGCTACCCCTTTGCTCGTCAGTGTACACCCACCAAGCCAGCAATGAGGGGTATGTGTGCAGACAGCCTATGACACCTTATATACCCACCAAGCCAGCACAGCACATGGGACTTCCATAATGAGGGATATAACGTATGAGGAGATGTTATCTCCATGTTATCTCAGTCACAGCTCATTTTGTATAATTTTCTTATGTAAATGTGGAACTAAAGCTTGGGGGATATTTGCATCTGTTCCATTGTAGTAAATGACCCGCTCGCTTTCAGGAGTTACACTCTTGGCGCTATGGAGACTGCAGATCAGGTCCTGACCATGGTTGTAACTATTTGTGGTGGGAATTGCCTTAAACATGAACATCCTGCTTGTTTATGTAGGAAACCTTAGAAAGGGACTCTTCCGGGGCCCATTTGAGAGAGTCCACCTCACCAAGGCTCTAGTCAGTGTCTCTATGCAGCTGAAGATGGCTGCACAATATATAATATATGCTTTTTGGCCTTTTCTGATTTTTATTAAGCAAGTTTTCATGTGGAACGCAATGATTAATGTGTTCCTAACCTGTTATAATTTTTGGCTGACGGCCGTGCTCTGCACTTACTACTGCACCAATATCACCAACTGTGGTAACCGCTGCTTTGTTTGGCTGAAGAGGAGTCTCTCGTCTTACCTGCTCCACATCCTTCTTGTATCAGGACTTTGCTCAGTTGTTTTAGGTTGTCTGATATTTTGCTTTTGAAGCACAGAAGCTGCCGGCAACAATACAAACCAATCTATGTTTATTCAGCCAACATTTACTTTAAATATAGAATACAGAACAGAACTCACCATCCTGGGTAACTTCTTACCTTTAACTATAGCTTTTGTCTGTACCACAATCACCTCATGGTCTCTTATAAGTCACATCTGGAGGATGAAACAGAATAATCCGGTGTTCACTCCTTCTAATCTCCAACCACTGATTAACGCTACGAGAACCATGGTCCTGTTTCTTCTCATCTCCGTGTCTACTTTATAATAAAAACGTTTTTTACTGCTTTTTCACCCAGCGCCTCCGATGCTGAAGTAATATTTTCCTGGCTTGTTGTCATAACCTACCCAATATCAGAAGCCATCATCATCATCCAAAGCAGCTCCAAGCTCAGGAGCGCCCTTCTGGGGAAGTTCTGTGATAGGAAAATAGGGAACAGGAAGGCTGAGCCCTAAAATCTGAAGGAGACACTGACCATGTAGGTTGGGAATAGAAGTTGTAAATATTGTAATAAAAAATTGAATTGAAATTTGTTGTTATTTAGTTACAGTTTCTTTCATTAGTTGAGTTGATGTCCTGACGTCTGATGAGGACGATGGAGAAGCTTCCAGTCCTGGCTCTTTATCATGGAGAAGGACATAGAGGTCTTCATGTTACACAGAGGAGAATATCTGAGACCTCGCTGAGATTGAGGCAGAATTCAGACCCTTTTCTCTGATTGCTCTTTGTCCCTGAATCTTCATGAAATTTGTAATGATGAATATTTCACCTGCATCTAATCTGGGACTAATACAAATGTGAAATCCATGTTGATCATCCTGTCTTTGTAAAACCTTCAGATTCTGTTTTATGTTATATTTTCTAGAAATTGTCACATTCCTGATGTTTGAGATTTCACAAGGTCACAGCTCATAAACAATCCTCATGACCTTACTGTGCAGAGAGGTCAATGTTTTCTCCTATGTTCCATTATTTTACATTATTAGAAGATAAGATAAGATCAGAATTCGGGGAGAAACCTTCCAGGGTCCGTCACATGAAACAGTCTCTGGTTTCTTACTCATATGAGTCTCATAACATCTAGAGAAAATCCTATCATTCCCTGGGTAAACACCTCTTCATTTCTGCTTACTATCGTTCTGCAGACTCTGGATTTCACTTTATAGCATGTACTCTTCTTTTCTTCTTGGCGATGTCATCAACTTGGGGGCGTGGTCAATATGTCTGTGCTCCTTCCCTTAGCGCGGCAGATTAATGAGGATAGCTCTGGCCATGCTGACACCAGCCTTTAGATTCTGTGCATTTGTGGTACAGGAATTCTTATTGGTTGGATATATGTATAATGATACAGAAGCAGAGTCTTTACCTTAGTTGCCGCTGAAGAAGCTTTCAGAGAAGCATACATTGGGCTTTTCCTCTCCTGGCTGTATTGTATCTCTTCTGTACATTTGTTTTTGCACTATACATATGTTATTATTACCATTTATTTTGTTCTGTGATTCTTCCTTAAAGGGGTGTTATCGTTTCATTAAATGGTCTTCAGAATAAGGGGACAGTGAAAACAAGCAACTTTGCAATTGGATGTCATTAGCAAAGCTGCCTTGTTCTCACAGTGTCCCTTATCTTGTGTTTTTATTTACACTGATATCCAGTGTGGGTCTAATCCCTCCTGATCCCTCCTCCTTGTATTTCACTAGCTGAGAGCTCATTTACATTCTGTACAGCCCCTGGGTCGATTCACGGAGCTGTGTCTGACTCAGAGTTTGGGGCCGTAGCATTTTCTGTTTCCACACCTAGCAGAAACAGACTGCAACAGATTGTACAATGAGAAAACATGACAGTTTTGACCCTGTGCCTAACTCTCCTGCATACACGCAGATCTGTGCTGTTCTTAGAAAGCTGTAATACATCTCCAGCTGTGAGAGGAGATCAGTGCTCAGATTACATTGAATGCAGCCTGTGGTATTATTAAATAAGACTGATAGGGAGAGACACAGTGATTATGTGGACTCAGAGGGGGGGGGGAGTCCAGGCCAGCAGTGAAGGGGGATGATGTAAATCCAGCTGGGAGGGGAAGAAACGCCCCTGCTTTCACAGAGCTGGGAAGCTAAGAGAAGTGTGACTCAGCCGAAGTAAGGAAGCGATACATCCCCTTTAAATTCATTTGTAGTAATAATTAGAGATGGCCGAATTTCTCAAAAATTCGGTTCGGTCACTTCGCCGAATTTTCCGACAAAATTCGTTTCTTTTCCGAATTACTTCGGCACGAATCACGTTAAAAAACAGCTATTTCCAGGCTGCCCAGAGCCTGCAGGGTGCTGTAGAACGTGTGGCATGCTTAAATATGCAGGGGGAGTTTGGGTTTTGGTCTTTCATACAATGTTGTGTTTTAGTATGACACGCACATGACTGCCGCCGCTCTTAGAATCGCTTCACTAAAAAATTCCCTGGGCACTTAAAGGGCAAAACTGACCAAAAAACTCAAGCGGGAATGTTTGCCTGATAAAGTCACGCTAGCGAAAGGGTGGAAAAAAACAAGCTGAGAGCTCAGTGGCAACATTAGTGATAGAGTGTGGAGGTGACGGCGGCAGCCACAGCAGCATGAGGTCAGGCAGTGGCACAATGACATTCTGGAGGCGGCAAAAACAGTATTAGGCCACAGAGTGGCACAATCACACAGTGTGGAGGTCACGGCGGCAGCAGAGTATGAGGTCAGACGTGGCCCCAATGGCATTCTGGAGGTGGCAAAACAGTATTAGGCCACAGAGTGGCACAATCACACAGTGTGGAGGTCACGGCGGCAGCAGTATGAGGTCAGGCAGTGGCACAATGACATTATGGAGGAAACGAAAAAAACAGTATTTAAACCACAGAGTGGCACAATCACACAGTGTGGAGGGCACGGCGGCAGCCAGTAAAGAGGTTAGGCAGTGGCACAATGACATTATGGAGGCGGCAAACATATTAGGCCACAGAGTGGCACAAACACACAAATGGAGGTCACCGCGGCAGCAGTATGAGGTCAGGCAGTGGTACAATGACATTATGGAGGCGGCAAAACAGTATTAGGCCACAGAGTGGGCACAATGATCCGTGTGGAGGTCACGGCTGCATCAGTATGAGGTCAGACAGTGGCACAATGACATTATGGAGGCGGCAAAACAGTATTAGGCCACAGAGTGGCACAATCACACAGTGGAGGTCACAGCGGCAGCAGTATGAGGTCAGGCAGTGGCACAATGACAAATTCTGGAGCTGGCAAAAAAGGAGTAGGCCAAAGAGTGGTACAATGACACAGTGTGGAGGGCACGGCAGGAGCAAAAGCAGCAGCATAAGGTCAGACAGTGCCTCC
>JAODAL010052044.1:0-26250 GCA_025379985.1 Phyllomedusa bahiana
GGTAGGGGGTTTTGCAAAAGGATTTTTGCGACAGCCGCCGGGTGTTAGCGGCTGATCGCAGCTAGCACCCGGCCAGTACAGCGCGAGTGGGCAGCATCGCCCACCCGTGCTGTTTAACCCCTTAGATGCCGCGGCAAAGATGGCCATGGCATCTACATGAATGCCTGCACCGATCATCAGGGCGATCGGCATCGCCGCACGCCTGGACATGGCAGCCGTGAGCCTTTTGAAGTCCTCCGTCACTGCCATGTCCTGGTTTGCCCCACTACTGGCCGCAGGCAGGAAGTGGGGAAACTGCCATCTTGGTACAGTCTAATGCATTGTCCATACAATGCATTAGACTGTATTAACGATTGCGTCCCCCTAGTAGTCAAGCACCATAGTGGGAATCAATGTTAAAGTAAAAAAGAAAAGAAAGAAAGTTTTAAAGAACAAAAAAAAAAAAGTATTAAAAGTTCAAATCACCCCCCTTTTCCCATTTTACAAATAAAAACAATAAAATAATCAAAAAGTTGCACATATTTGGTATCGCCGCGTCTGGAAAAGACCGATATATAAAAATATAACATAATTTATTCTGTATGCTGAACACCATAGAAGAAAAAAAATTCCAAATGCCAAAATTGCGTTTTTTGGTCATTTTACGTAACTTAAAAAATGGAATAAAAGTGATGAAAAAAGTTGCATGCATTCTAAACTGCTAGCAATAAAAAGTACACAACAGCCTGCAAAAAATACACCCTCACTGACATCCGTAGGTGTTAGTACAAAAAAGTTATTGGTTGCACAAAATGGCGCCGCGGCGCAAATTGCAAAAATAGAAAATGTTTGGAATTTTTTTATGGTACCAAAACATAACGGAAACCCTACATGTTTGGTATTTCTGGATGTGTAACAACCTGTAGAATATAGATAGCACATTATATTTACCAAAGATTGAATGCCGTAAAAGCAAAACACCTGCAAACATGGCGAAAGTACGTTTTTTTTTTTTCACAATTTGTCCCACTTGGAATTTTTTTGCGGTTTCCCTGTATATAGTATTGTACGATGAATAACACCATTAGAATGTACATCTTGTCTCACAAAATAAAAGCCCTCATTTGTCTAGATAGGTGGAAAAAAGTTATGGCTCTGGGAAGGTGAGGAGGGAAAAACTAACGTGTCAACAAAAAAAACGCTGGGTCCTTAAGGGGTTGAGGATGCAATGGATCCCATCTATTATAGGGTCATTGGTGGAGCACTGGGGAAAAATAATGGCCATCAGACCAGTAAGTTAAAGATGTAGCAGAACTAAACAGAACAGATACTGCACCGTGATATCACAGCACAGAAGGTTATCTCAACTTTTCAATGCTTTTCAATGGCCTTTGTTTACAGATCAGAGCAGATAACATGAAAAGCTGTGATATCACGGCTATGCTACATCTGTAGAGACTGAGGTGTTCCAGGCGTACGGATTCGGGAATCCCTCTGATCATTATATTGTTCCCTCTGTCCTCCAGATGTAGCACTTTGGCCTCTAGACCTCATCTATTAGGCTTTCGTAAGAAGTGGTAAACTCCGCCATTTTAGATTTCATATGATCTCTATGGGAAGAAAGAAATTGGAAGTTCTGTCTAAGGTCTGAGACAATCTGTTTGAAGTCAGATTGGAGGGAAGTCCACAATGATGAAAATAATTGATGAAGAGAGGCCACTGTAAGAGGTTGATCTTCAATGGTGTCTTGATTGTCAAAGCCCAGGGTGGTGGAGTAGGGGAGGTCGGAGGGTACTGAATACTCTTTTTGGTGTTAGAGGAGGACAGAGAAGAATTGCAAAAGAATTTCATCAGCTTGGCTGGTTAGGTTTCTGATTCTTTTTAGAGTTACCTCCTATTGCGCTAGCTGTATGGATGAATACTTGAAGTATCAATGTAGATGTACAGTACAGAGAATCTTGGGATATTACAAAAAGAAAAAGCGCAAAGGAAGATAAATAGTGTAAGTGACAATGAGGGATGGAACTCTAAGATGTGGTGTTATAACCCCGCTGAAGATTTTGATCTCTCCTTAGTTTATCTGTTATGTTCTCTCAATAAAGTACCCTGTAGTATATTTCCATCCCAGGGTTCTATAGGAAATCAGGCAATAGTTATTATGCTTCAAGGTGACTGTAGAGTGGGGTTAGGGTTGTGTTCAAAATTTAGAATAAGGCTTTGGTCTAAGAGTAAGCCTTACAACTTGGGCTTTGTTTGTTTTAGATAAAACATTGGAGGTATGCAGATCAATAATTGGAGGTTCCCTCCGGTGTTGAAGAAAGGTACAGGACCTTAACATTCCTCCTAAAAGTCTGCAGCCTGCGTTTTTCTGCCAGAAACAGCAGCAGGCCTCAGGCCGCAAGTGTCAGAGAACCTGAATCGATGATGCCCGACCGATAGCAGGCTTGTTGAGGAGCAGGTCTACAGACTCATGTAGTGGGAAGGGTTTGTAATGCATTGCCAGGTGGGGGAACTGGCTGGAGAGGCATGTTGGCTGACGGTGTAAATGGTTATGAATGGTCTGACATGACACTTGGTTGCCTCTCACCACCCTTAACGTGCATGAAGCTGTGGGGCATTCATCATCTGGTTCCGCAGGACATTGTTTACAATGAAATGGTCATCACAGTGTGATGTAAACAAAGGACGTCCTCTTCTGTTCCTTTCTGTGACTCTTCCAGTCTCTTTGTATATCTGTTACAATCTACTGATGACACTCTGTGACACTCTAAGCTCTGTGGCCAATTCCATTTGAGAGCATCCTGCTTGAAGCCTGGCAATGGAGAGGTACTGTTGATTAGTGTTGGTCAAACTGTTCTAGAAAAGTTAAGTTCTAGTAGAACTTCTCAATTTTTTATAACTCGAACCGAAATAAACATTTCACTGTTCGTTCGAGTAAAGTTCTAGTTCGACACACAGACAGGCATCGCCCCGCCCCTCATTTTTCAGTTTTCAATTTTCAGCTCGGCTTTCTTTCGGCACTTATTGACGTCCCATCCAATCACCATTTCTGCACTTTTAACGTCCATCCAACCAATGCAAGAGCACAGAAGAAGTGTCAATCGCAGAGGTGTAGGGCTCTCATTGGCTGCTAAATCGACAGGACCAAGTTATATATATTTCATGTATTGTCTTGTGAACGCGCATTTTTCAGCTCACTCTCTTACTCGTGCAGACAGTATATAGTTAGATTGCATTTCCTCTCCATATACAACAATAGTTAGTGAGATTGTGAGTATTTGCTGGCTGCATCTTTCCCACACCAAGAAACTAAATAATTGGCGACATTTCAGCTCACATAATGCCCTAACTCTCACATAGCCTAATATATAATGTACAGAGTTGCTTGGATATGACAAATCATACGCTCAGTGCCCAAAAGTATCAGTTTTGCAGTTTTGGGGGTTCAGCATTTATATAAACACATAGTCCTCCAAATCTCCGATTTGAGTCAAAGGGTCTTTTTGCACCTCCTCAGGATGCAGGGCCCCATAGCAGCGCTGCTACGTGCTACACCACCTATAGCTACGCCCCTGCTTGCAGGCTGACCCCATCTTTTCAGTTCCAATGGAAAAGGAAATGAAGATATTTAAGCCTCTTCAATTTTTTCTGTCACGTCCTAAGAGACAAATTTTGTATCACTAAGCTTGTTCATGCTCTCCAGTTTACCCAGTTATGGATTGTAAGTTCCAGCTTCCTTCCTCTATCACCTGTATAGGTATTAAAATCAACCAGAACATCTTCTCCCATAGACTTTATTGGGGTTCGAAGTTCAAGTTTAAGTTGAGCTTTTACTGTTTGCTCAATACTACTGTTGATCAATTTTAAGGTGTTGTCTTAGTCGCATGATGTCAAAAATGTGAACAACATGATGAGGCATAATCTCCAAAAAATTGGGAATCTCGCAAGAGAAACAAAGAGTGACTTTGATCACTATATTTACCTATTTTGCCATAGGCAAACTTAAACTTCTATCATTTCTCTATCTAATTCTAAACACTAAAACGATAACTTTTATAATATCTAACTCTTAAACCCCCCTCAATACACACTATTTAAACCTGATCTCTGATCCTCTCATCATTTAACCCTTCTTGCTTCTGTCAAGAGGGAAAAACTCCCTTTCTAACATAAGTCTGATGAACCCCACCTATAACAGGACTGAGCCTTATACTAATAGCAAAGTACTCTATCTCAGTACTGGATCCCAACCACTACTTGTGCAGTCGTCCCTAATCTCATAGAACAGACCAAATAAGCCCACTTTGTGACACCCTGTCTGCAGAGCAGGGTGACACTTGTAGACAATGTAGAGAATCACAATTAAAAAACGTCAAGCCTGACCTCGCCGACAATGTTTCGCCAGCTAACCTGGCTTTATCAAAGCTTAGAGTCCGAACACATGTTGTCTAGCTCATCTTTCCTTTATATCATAGATTAGGTAAACACCCTATAACAGGTGCACACCGAGCATTAGCAATCATTAGAATCCACATAAAACACCACTCCCCCTTCCGCGCGTGCACACTCACATAAACTGTCCCACTGAATTTTTAAATAGTGTGTATAGAGGTTAAGAGTTATAAATAATAAAATTATCGATTTTTAGTGTATTAAATAGATAGAGAACTGATAGAGTTTAAGTTTGCCTATGGCAAAATAGTAAATATACAACATGATGAGGAGGACTGTTTAAATCTCAATTCAAATGTATTCCCTAAATCGATTGGGCGATTCAGGGATCAAACATCTTTTGTAAATTTTGCTGTTAAGTTCCTTGTTAGAAATCAGCAAGTTGTGCAAAAAGTATTGAAACATTGAACAGTTGGACATGCTCATTCTAAAGTTAAGAGACTGGCTCATTTAGTTCACTTAAAAAAAGAAATTTTATGTCCATCCAGAAATTTCAACCAAACGTGAAATATCCCTAAATTTGTGTGAGGATCTCTGGTGTATCGCTTTGTGGAGATCAAGCATAATATTTTTTTGAAGCCAGAGCCAAGAATGGATCAAAAATGGAGGACCTGGTTCAGAAAAGACTGAGATTTCTGCTCAATTTAAATTCATTCTTGGCTTTGGGTTCATGAACTGTGTAAAACATCAATGTGGGAGCTCACGTTCACTATGGAGCATTGCTTTGAAGACCTCTCACCTTTTGCAGGGTTACCCCAAGAAAAATAAGTACTTTAACAAGGCAGAGTCTATAATACTGGTTTTGCTTGTTTCTGGCACTTTCAGACTGACAAATTTGGGATTTTCAGAGTAAGATAAGCATCTAAAATGTACAGAATATGTTCTAAAACAACAGCTAATAAAATACTAATACTCAGTCTTTTTTTGATCTGTTCAGAAGAAGCATTCTACAAACAATCTAATAGGGTTTATAAAGGCTTTAAAATATGTTTTTGTCTTGACATCTGAATGTATACATTCTTAGTTCTTTACCTAAATAGCTTGATTACTTTAACAATAGATATTTTACTGTCACTACAATCTTCTCTAATTAGTCTATGAATCAGAGGTAGTAGGCGTTAAGTCTTTAAAGTGAATCTGTGTTCTTTGTCAGCATTCTCATCTGTGATTCTATAAGGTACAAATACATACTTTTGCAAATTACATTTATGCCATTTTATCCATTTATCTACACCATATGTCTTTTTAAATCAGTATTTTTAGTGCTTTCATGCTGAGTCATATACAATAAGAGAAACAAACAAGCAGTCTATACATTATGTATGTGTTCATACCCGGGGAAAAAAATAACGAATGGGTGCACATTATTAGATCAGTTTCACAAGAGCCTAAGTAACCTAAGTAGCCTGAGTAACCAAGTCCATTTGTGAATTTAATACATTTTATTGATGATTGGATCATTAAATACATGGTGACCAGAGTAACCAATATAATTTTTTTCTGGACAACATTTTTCACAGTTAAATTCTAGGAACAATGAACACTAAGTATTATAAGTTAGATATGGCTGTAGCTCTAAATACTGTTATGAATAAATTCACAGTGATTACTGTAAACTGTAAATTATTGATAAGTACAATCATAGTATTCTATACAAGATGTTGCACCTAAAAACAAAAAATCAGACATGTAAAATATATTCATGGGCACTAAAAAAGTCCAGGAGTTAATAGACAATTGGGACCCTTAGCGGCTGGGATGATACAGTTGTATAAAACTGGCCTTAGTCTTCAATAGAAGTAATAAAAATTGGCAATACCCCAAAAAATTAAATTTAAAATAGTTTTATTTTTCAAAGGTTTTGCATGCAACATTTCAGCCAATTACCTTTGACTTAAAAGAAAAGACTTAGGGCAACATGTCAGAAAAGAGGCACTGCCACGCCAGTTTTAAGACATATTAAATGAGTGTAAAGTGTACCTGAATGAAAGAACCTGTCGAAAATCTGGTGTGTGTGGTGTGTGGTATACATTGCATAGTATAATTGATGCGCCTAATCTAGGCGCATAGCATAACTAAGGCGCATAGCATATCATTGCAAGCATATTTGATGCTGCGTATAATGGCGCCAAGCTTTGGTTAGGACATTCAATTATATAGAAATAGGTGGTCCACAGTTTTTCTTTTGGCTACAAATACACCCAAAAAATTGCTCACCCTAATGAGAAACCATGTGCCCTTTAATATTTCCAATATCCTCTTGAGTGACAGTTCTTGTAAATCAGATCATAACAGTTTTTCATCCGACACCGGTGAGTGGTATTCTTTTGGGGACATTTTGGTTATATACTACCGGAGATTTTTATTTGCCATTTATTTCAATGTAAACACATTAGTAACTTGTTTTCTCAGTCAGATTAGGCAAAACCCCATAAAAAACCCACATGAAATTACATTCATTGCTTATTTCCTTAAGCCCCAGGCCTGAAAAAGACCTTAGTGACCTACTAAATTTTGTTGTTTTTACCCCTTACCTTTCAACAGTTGAAACTTTTTTTTAGCTCCTAAGTGACACAATTGTATGAGGACCTATATTTTAGAGGGGCGTAGTTTAGGTTTCCAAATAAATCACTGCAGAATAATTTTAATTTTTTTATTTTTGGTTTTTTTTTTTATTATTTTTTTACACCCTTCACACTCGATATCCTGTTAGATTAATTTTATAGGTTATTATGGTTGTGTAGATAATATTTGTAGGTTTTTTTTGTGTGTGTAATGTATGCACAATAACTTATTTATTTAATATTTGTTTTTATTTTATTGTTTATTAAATTTATTTTAAAAATGTGTAAAGTTTTTTTTTCCTTTTTTATCCCATCAAAGGATAACTATTAAACACTTTTTTACACTTAGTACTGTATTAGCATTTTCATGTATGCTAATACACTACAGTCTGTGTCATACTGACGCAGACTGCAGTCAAGGCAGCACAACTATATTGCCTGTGTAACCCAGTCCAGTTGTGAATTTAATACATTTAATTGAAGATTGGGTCACAGACAGCGACAATCAAAGGGTTAAGTGCTGGGGATCAGAGACGTCCTTCACTTCATGGTGCTTGCAGACACTGCTCTAGGAACAGAGCTGCTAATAACAGCTCTGTTCCAAGCACAACTGCAGCACTAGGAGCCGCAAAATCCCCACACCACCCTCCATCAAAAGATGGTGGGCGATAGTTAAGGGATTGAATTCTCCACAGGGATCCATTAGTCAGATGGAGATCAAAAGAGGGTGATTTAGTCTTCTGGATGGTATGCATTAGTGTACTACAAATGTATTATGGCATAGTGTAATACACTACGCTATTTCCATGGATGAAATCCTGTAAACAAATTTCTCTCTTAAATAGATACTATTTTTAGTCTATGAGTGACATATCAGAGTTATTGTATGACATATTTCAAAGACAACTACTTAACCTATACATCATGAGCTTTTCAGTAGCATTTCATGAAATATCCATTAAACAGATGCCATGTTATAGACATAGACTATAATTGCCCCTATTTATTGGATAAGGCGTGAAAAGTGTATTACTGATCCCATATTAGTCCATGGGCAATAAATACCACTGTTAGACATCTTTCACAGGTGACCTATTCCAGGAAGGCATGCTTCCAAAAGCCCTGAAAGTAATAGCAGATGCACACCGATCCCAGCCCTGTTTATATGGCACAGAATTGTATTATAGGATAATTTTTTATCCCATATTGCGACCTGTAGTGTAGTTTATAGATCCTCAAGCTGGTCTGAGATCAGGTCATTAAGTAGGACACTTTACAAAACACTGGTGTAAAAGGGTTAATATAATACAGTTCTGTGCAATTGGCCATAGACTGACTTCGCACTTAATTTTAGCCTCGGTATAATGTATATGTCAATAAAATCTCCTGACTGGTGCGCAACACATTTCGAGAAGTATGGGCAACATGTATGTACCTGGCTGTGCCAGAATTCTGGCCTCAAAAAGCTGAAGAGACCAGTTCTATAGATGTTGTGACAGACCGGCTGCAGGTAGTTGCCGGTTTGCTGCCACAAATGGAGATATACCAGAGTGGTATATACAAAATGCCACCAAGGATACCGGGCCCTTTGGGTGGGATAAAGCCAGCTGTATTTTTGTCAGCCACTCTAATTTGGTTGGCAACTATATAGAGTAGTTTGGCTTTTCAGCCGTTCCTGGGTTGGCTCTTATTGGAGTAGACAATGCTTGGGTGGGCGTCTACCCCCATGTTCCAGCCACGTTTTGGATAGGGGCGCGGCATCATATAAAAAGCCAGGCCTCAGGTTTTCAGGGGCGTGGTCTGCTAGCTGGCAGGCAGCAAGGAGCTGAGGAAAAGGGGCTCTTGCCCCCCAGAGGCTTAGGAAAAGCTGGAACCCAGTAGGGGACGGTGATTTGGGTTGTTTGTGATGCTGGACAGTAGGTCCAGGTCATGTTAAGAGGGTTTTCCTACACAACGTTTTTTAGTCATGGCCAACGGCCTGGGGTTTTCTGTTTATGATTTATGTTTTGTATACTATATCTGAATAAAGCGGGTTGAGGCCGTTTTAAAAACTGAAGCCCGGTGTCTAAGTCCATTCCGTTTCTAACAGCGGCGATCCCGGAGCTAAATTGCCCCCAGGACGGCCCAGGAGGGCGTCCGGACACAAGCAAGGCGTCACATATGGTGGAGGATGCCATGGGCATAATTGGCACAGCCTGAATGTTTAAGCATGGGCTGCTAAGAGAACATACCTAATACAGAGACGGTGTAATTGCTGGAGTCTGAAGAGACTATTACCTGGGTGGAAATCTTTTCCCAAAGGAGGAACTTATTCAGTGCCTCAAGCGGGCAAATGCCCAGATGGTACAAACATGGCGAAGCAGCAAGCCACACCTATGTTTTGCATCTATCGGCTCACACAGAGCCTTTACAAGAATGAACAGGATGTTGGCTCAACAGGTGGCCGGGTTTTAACTGAAGCTCAGCGTCAAAAGACGCAGAGGATGACCTGAAGCCCGGATGTCCGTGAAAAGGCCATGAGGAAGATGGCTGCAGGGATGATGTGGTGGCGTTCCTTGCAGACTTTGAGAGGATGCTGTCCGTGAAAGACTGCCATCCGAGCATGGGCAATGTCCTGGGGCCATTTCTCACTGGAAAAATGCAGAGGTTCTACTGCGATGTGCCCCCACAACAAGCCATAGACTACCCCAAGCTAAAGGCAAAGATTCTGGCCAGTCTGGGGTTAACGGCGATGGAAAAGGATGCGGAACCAGAAGTGGGAGAGTCCGTTGCCGAGGGCAACCACCAGGACTATTTCAAGGAGAGGAAAGGTCCAGCTTCTGAAAGGCGGGGGTTTCCTTACCAGCAAGGTTTTAACTTTGAAACAGGGGGAGCTGCAGGGAAAGATGGATGCGGCCGTCACCAGGCAACCCATTCGTCAGCAGGACCTGCTACCACTGGCCCCAGCAGAGGGAGCCGTGTTGGAGGTGCCATCGAGCAGCAGAATGTGCCCCCTGACTGCCCTCTCAGGAGGAAGCCAGGGGGAGGTTGCAGCCCCAAGCCCTGGAGTCACAGGTGTGTGGAGCCCCACCCATGGCTCACAATGGACAGTCAGCAGGAGAGGTCCAGACTGCACCCAGCCCCACATACCTGGTAAGACGTTCCTATTATTTATGACATGGATTATGAACTGTCAGTCAAGTCCAGGATGTATCTCTTCACCAGGGTGTACAAAATGGGGGCGCAGACAAGCTGCCAGGCCGGGGAAAGAATCCTGAGGGTGGTGAGACTGTAAAATGTGGACTTGAAAAGCCCTGAACTTAATAGTTATGACATATATGCAATGTCAATTTATTAAAAATGTTAAAAATTATAGCTTAACTGCCTGTGATCCATGAGCAGGTCACACAGCCTGAGCAGGGGAGGGGACCTGGTCACAAAGTCAGCTCCAAAACTGCATCCCGGTGTACAGGGGCTAGGTGCGCAGTAGCTGCAGAGTGTGAATTAGCTGCTGCAGAAATACCAGCTCCAGCGGTAGAGCAAAACAAGCTCAAGTGTGTGTCCTGGAGTGGGGTGACAATATTGAAAACATGGGTTAACCCTATAGGCTCAGGTGGAGCTAATGTTGTTGCCCCTAGCAACAAGGTGTCCTTTGCATTTCCTGCCATAAAAACGTATGAGTGTGTGGGGCCTGAAGCTGTGTGTGAAGTGTCTGGAGTCCAGCTGGTGAGTGTGTCTGCCAGTGACCCCAGTGCAGTGTGTGTAGCTGATTGTAGCCTGCAAGTCGCAGGTAATGCGTGCTCAGGGATTGATGGCCACCAGTTCTGTGTGACTTCTGTTGGAGAGGAGCTCTTATGTTTCAGTCTGCAGCCTGGAAGGGAACTGGAGAATCCTGGGAATGATTCCTCTCCTACAAGGTGTGAGGAGACTAGTTTAATGAGGGTGTGTCCAGACTCTGAAGTATATGCCTGCATGAATGAGACCTCAGATACCTGTGTAGAGAAAATGTGTGCTGGGACCTTTAGTTCTACGGATTTCACTTGCCTCAATGGTTGCTGTATTGCCAGTAGCTTTTTCTGCCCTGGTCACAAAGACTGTAGTGTTGGAAGGAGTGAGCTGCTAGAGCCCACAGAGCTGGGTGTAGGCTTGAACCCTAGTGAGGGGCAGGTGAGCAGGTTTAAATCCCCAGATGGTAAAGAAGTGCCTGGTTCTGAGGCAGCTGATGAATTTTCCTTACAGGTTATAGAGAGACATATTAACTGTATCTCAGAGGTATTATGGGCCTGGGTTGGGGGGGAACGGCAGATGGAGGGCCCTTTCAGCAAGATATCCCTGAACCTACGGAGGGTAAAAAGGTGACTGAGTTGCCGAATGTGAAAAACGGCCAGAGTGGTGTATGTGAGGGAGAACTTTTAAAGATAATAGCCGGGTGGTTATTAATGATGTCCCCATTATAAAGTTCTGCCATTGCCTCCAGCTCAGTGTCTGAATTTGATGGGAGCAAGATATAGGAGTTTTCCCAGGTAGAAGCGAGTATTCTCCCCTTAGAGAGGGTTGCAGGGATGGGCAGGAAACATCTCCACACGTTGCTGCAGAGGGTCGCTGCTAGAAAAGAGCTGGGTAAAACGGAGGTGTGAACAGGGGAATGTGTCCTCTGGCACTAGTGAAATGCCAAGGTAATTTTTGGGGAGTGGAACCCTGCACTTACTAGCATGCATATTATGGGGCCACAGTGGATCCTAGTCCAAAGGAAGTAAACACTACTGAGGTGGTCACTAAAAAGGGCCCGATGTCAGCTAGTAACCTAGAGGCGGAGCTTCAGGGTCCCAAGAAATTGGGAAATGTACTGACCCTAAGGAGCATGAGCTGGGCAGTAAGGGCCACAGACTTGTGTTGAAGAGAGGTTTTGGGTTCCTCATAGTCCTGCAGACAAAGAGGTAGCAGGTTGGGCTCAGGTGCACCCCAAGCGGCCATAGTGGATAGCAATTCTGAGAAGTCTGCTGTCATTACAGCTTCTGATGAAGAAAGTGTGGTTGCTGGGGCCAAACAGGGGTCTTTGTGAACCCAAAATAGGGAAGACACGCTCATTTGGGGCCCCAAAGCCAAGGTACTCTGTGTATGGGAAGAGCTATGAGGCGGAATTGGCATGGTGTTGAGAGTTATCAGTAGTACTCCTGTGAATGTCAGCATGCAGGTGGAAGGTGGTGACAGCCTGGCCCTAGAGGGGTACATACTCAGGCCACCTGTAGTAAGTGGCAGTAAACGGTCTGTTGCCGATTATGAGGAGGGGCATGGTATGAGCCCACGGCTGAGCTGTTTTTTAGACAATGTAAGCCTCTTCCCCTGATGATGTAGAGGGGGTGTTTCCCGAAGCAACAGTGCTAAGGAGGAAAAGATAGATGGGAAT
Source organism: Phyllomedusa bahiana (assembly GCA_025379985.1). Classification (NCBI taxonomy): domain Eukaryota; kingdom Metazoa; phylum Chordata; class Amphibia; order Anura; family Hylidae; genus Phyllomedusa; species Phyllomedusa bahiana. The sequence goes on from JAODAL010052044.1 coordinate 12,382, forward strand.
GATAGATGACTCTGAATGCTGTCCCCCGCCGAAATCAGGAAAATATGTCCATGGTGTTATGGAACAGAAGGGAAAAAGGGTTTCCCGGAGAAAATTGGCGTGCTTTCCCAGAGAAACCAGCCAACATAAGCGGGTGAGACGGATTCCTCTGTAAGAGCTTTGAACCCCCCGGATTGGGGTTGTGCAAGGTGAAAAAGACCTACGCCTTATCAGAGGGGGAGGGTATGTGACAGACCGGCTGCAGGTAGTTGCCGGTTGCTTTCCACTAGATGGAGATATACCAGAGTGGTATATACAAAATGCCACCAAGGATACCTGGCCTTGGGGGGGATAAGAGCCACTGTATGTTTTTGTCAGCCACTCTAAGTGGTTTTGGGAACTATATAGGAGTAGTTTGGGTTTTCAGCCGTTTTCCTGGGTTGGGCCCAAATTTGGGGGTAGACAATGCGTTGGGTGGGCGTCTACCCCCATGTTTCCAGGCCACGTTTTGGATAGGGGGCGGGCAACAAATAAAAAGCCAGGGCCTTTAATTGTTTCAGGGGGGGGGTCTGCTAGCTGCAGTGCAGCAGAGGAGCTGAGGAGAAGGGCTCTTGCCCCCAGAGGCTTAGGAAAAGCTGGGAAACCCAGTAGGGGACTGGTGGGGTTGTGTTTGTGATGCTGGACAGTAAGTCCAGGTCATGTTAGAGAGGGTTGTCCCACACAACGGTTTAGCAGTGGCCAACGGGCCCGAGGTTTTTTCTGTTTATGATTTATGTTTTGTATTCTATATCTGAATAAAGCTGGTTGAGGCCATTTTAAACTGAAGCCCGGTGTCTAAGTGCCATTCCGTTTTCTAAAAGCGGCGATCCCGAGCTAAAATTGCCGGGCCAGACGCCCAGGAGGGCGTCCGGACGCAAGCAAGGCGTCACAATGTATAAACAGGTGCACTCCAAACTTTGATGCGATAAGTGCCTCGGTACCATGCCAAAGACACTTTTTAGTGTGCCAAAGTTTTGAGGCGTTCTGGGGACGTTGCACCACATTAGTAGAAGTAGACACAGAGCATGTAAATCAGAGAGAGGTGGTTGCTAACCAAGTAAAAGTTGTGTACACTAGTAGATACAATCTCCCTTATCTCATGAACAAAGCAAAATCAAAACAGAAATGTATTTAGAAACAGTATTTATTTACCTTTCCCTACATGTTAAAAAACTGATCAATGTGGTGAGAAAACCCTTTTATCTTTATTAAGGATTTTCAACAACCCTGCTCTAGCCTTTTTCTTTTTTCTTTTTTTTATAGTCAAACTATCTTCAAAGCTTTGTCGAATGTTGTATGTAGAGGCATTAACTGTAATGCAGAACATTATCTCTGTCCCAGGATCTGGGAGATTCAGGGTGCAGAAAATGTTTCTGATTGTTAAAACAAATGAGTCTTACAGAATCATAAATAGAGATGGGCGAATCGATTCTAACGAAGTGGAATTCCGTTTATAAATGTTCAGGAAACTTCGTTCGGAAACGACAGCGAACTATGGGGTACTTCGGGTGATTGATAAAATGTCTGCGACCCTGGCGCTACAATGCGGGGCAAGCACTCTGTGAAGGAAGAAGTCATAGCCTGCATGACGATGTGCAGAGGTGAAGACAAACAGATACCGGCGGGATTCTGTGACTTCACCGCGAACTAATATATAGTCCAGGAGCGACCTGAGCCGGAACTCACACACCGTCTCACGTGCTCATCAGAGGGAAGGTGTCAAGTCGCGGGATACACTTATACTAGAATAATAGATTTTTATAAAGCGAATGTCTGTGGGTGTCTCAGCTTTGTCTCAGAAACTGTTACATATTTCTAATTTTTTGGGGTATTGGATCTGAAATGCCAGTGTGCGTCCACTGCAGCAGTGCATAACATTCAATATCCTAGTGGGATCTAACCAGTTCCTGTAGTATTCATTTAAAGAAACAGCGTTTTCAAATACAAATATCCACTATCATTTTTTGGCGCTCAATCTAATGCGCAATTTACTATCCACAGAGGACATAATTAAGCGTGATGTTTTGCTGGTGTGCTGACGCCAAAAACCGCTTTTTCTCTCCACCAAAATAATAAAATTTTTCCTGTAGTCCTAAATCACAAGCAAAGGTTAAATTACAACTGTATCTCTTGTTGTGTGCGTATAAAACCACGCAATTAGTAACACCTACAAGCTACTATTTGCTGTGTCGGCTCCATTCTTTGGCGCAAATTACCTCCAGTGGTTAATAAGCGTTGTTTTGCTGGTCGTGCTGACAAAAATAAACGGTCTTTTTTCAACGCAAACATATATAAATTGTTCCTGTAGCCTAATTCATGTCCGAAGGTTAATTAAGCCTGAAAGCCTGTTTGTGCTTTTACTAATTAGTAAAACACACATTGGTTGTTTTAAAACTGCACATACAAAGTAAATTTATTTCTGGCCACATTTGTGGTATCGCTAATTGTAAATCCAAGTGGTTACCCAAGCTTGTTACTAATTGGTTCTTTTTGGAGTCAAAAACAGGGTGCATATTTATCATATACACGATATCATCATCACACACGTGTCTGTACATTCAGAAACACAAACAGTATGACAATTACAGTAGAGGTGGCAGGCTCGTGCACACTGCGATGTGTCAGTGGCACAAACCATTCCTGGAAAAAGGCCCAGTCGCAGCCACAAGCAAGGTACGTCGCAGCAGGGGTGTCTCACTCGGCTGAGGCCACCATAACTGCCGCTGTCTCTAGGCGGCCGTTTGTTGTGTTCAGTACAACCCAAGGAGAGTTCATGATGGTTAGACTAGGCATCCTCTTGACCCTCCCAGATGACATCTGACAACCCCAGGCCAGGATGTTCGGTTGGGAACCTTCAGACACCAAACCCTTAGTTGGCATGGCCCGGGGATAGCGGGTTCAGGACGGCCCCTTCACCGATCCTCTCCAGAACCTCGCGCACTGTGCACTCCATCCGGGAATCCCTCAGGCCGAGAGTATCTACATGTGGGTCCTATGAGTGGCTCAAGCGCCACTCATATAGGCGAGGTGGAACAATTTGAGAGGAGCATGTTCAGCACTACTTGCAGCGTAAGAAATGGGTGCACAATATCCCCAGCTCTTGCAGAGTCGGCAAAGTATAGAAAGTGGAGAAGTGGCATGGAGGTCAGTTGTGAGAGATGGTCACCTGGCATAACCAAGACCAGGTGATAGGACAGCAGTGAAGATTAGTGTTGATACGAGTTTGTATTCGACAAAGTTTTAAATCGGCAAGGTTTTTATGGTGATCGAAATTTCCAGATCATAGCGATAATTAATGGAAAAAATCTGTGCATCAACCTAATAAGATCTACGCCTTTTTCGGCTCTATCCTGGTAATTTTTGCCGCCAGCAAATGAGATTACAGAATATGGAGCAGGGTGAGGAATGTTGTGATGAACGTCATGACTGGGAATGTGTATGTTGGCGATTCTGGCTGGAAAATCCAACATGACCTCGATTTACAAAGAACAGCGTTTCCGTTTTCAAGCCTCAAGTGTCTCTCAGCGTTCAATGGATAGGACCCTGCGTTCTGCCTGTGGCCAAACATCTCATCGAAATAGTCTATATCTGCACAGAGAAAACCTCTACACATTAGCTGTGATACTTCCAATTAGTTAGATATAGGGATTTGAACATTTATTCGTAATTATCTAGAGAAATTTAAAGCAGAATCTACACTGAAAAATCATGGCGGTGGGATGCGGGTTGGGGGGGGGTGCCCGCGGCTAGCGAACACAGACAAGCACTATCTTTAAAGAACACTTATATAGTTCACCAAGACTTTAGTAGTAGATATTTGTAGTGGAATATCATTATTATGATAACAGTAACTGAATTGGAAATATTACCTGCGTATATTGGCAGGCCTGCACTTATAATGGATAGAACATTCATTTTCAAGTGACTACAGGTCTCTTTTGTAGCGTGCAACAAAACACCACTTTATATTATCAGTAGATCATTTCCAGATAGGTGTTCAATGTTACCATTACATCAACACCTGTGAAGCTGTTGATATAGTCCACCTTGCACTTAAATTACAAACACCAGCAATCCTATGTAGTCAGCACAGGTTGTTTGTTGCCAAAAAAAACCGGTTTACGTTACGGAAACATCACAGTTACGTTTTTTATTACTATTTGCGCACCCAGCACAGTGCATTTGCGCAGCATCTACGTAAATCTGAAAAACAGCAATTCTATATTCACGCACAGGTTAATATGAAAGGTGCAAAAAATACAGATTTATGTATATCAAAAACATAACAGTTACGTTGTATTTTTGACTTTTTGCCCGCACCCAGCACTGTTCATTTGGAACAGCAGCAATCTATCTACGTAAACTTAAAACTAGCAAATCTATATTCGCCACAGTTGAATTGATGTGCAAAAAAAAACCTTATATAATCCCAAAACATAAAACAGTACGTGTATTTTGAGACTTTTTGCCCAGTCCAGGATTTGGTTGTAAAGACACCTTGGCATTTAAATTTTGTAATCCAGCAATTTTAGTTTTGAATTAAAGTGATTTGAGAATACTAGAGATTTGCCGATCTTTAATAATAGACGTTCCAAAACTAATTCCATACCTTCTCTCAAATTTTTATATTCAGAACATGGAGCGAAATGCTAGGTGGTAAGCGGAGCAAAGAGGGGTGTACCCAGGAGGTAGAAAGGTACGAGGGGGAGAGAAAAGGTGCTCTTCCAGTATGCTGGCAGACAACGATCCACGTCATGCCAGCGATAGTCAGTTGCATGACCTGTCAGGCCTGTCATCCGCGCTGGGTCCAGGTGAGGCCCTGTTAATTCTAAGAATAACTGAACATCCGTTCGCCAATCTGTCCATCAGGTGTTTAATGCAACCTGCATCTAGCATTTATCTTAACTCCACGTCCTCGCAGTCAACGGGCCACAAATGTTCCTTCATCAGCATCATCATCAATCTGTCCAAGCATGAAGCACCCAAATTTCAACTCGTTAACCCACCACTGTGGATAATCACCATGTTTCTGAAGACCTCTTTGATGACAAAATGCGGTTGGGGTCAGAAGGCATGTTAAAAGATCAGAGAGGCCAAAAAGATGATTTTCTCCTGCTCATGACGCCCAGTTTACTGATGCCATCCAGAGGAGGTGAAGGAAGCCGGTCAAATCGTGCAAAACAATCCCGGGCGTCGCATCCGCTTGCAGTGCCCCTACTACTGTATCCCGCAGCGTTCTGAAGCAGAAAGTCAGGAAGACCAAGTCACCTGTGGTTTGATGATGATGATGATAGATGAAGCGACAATGCGGATCCATCCTGAGTCTTTTCTCCACAGAATAGACTTGACGAGCGCTTCAATCAGGGACGAGGAGGAAGACGTTTGTGTTAGTGCAATACGGGTCGCACGCCACAAAAAGGGAGAGTGTGCAGGCCACAGAAGTCCCATGAATATGATTTCCGCCAGCCCACGGTCAGCGCAAACCCACGCACCCTCGGCTTACTCGCCGACAAAAATGGTCCAGGACACCTCTAGCCTGGGGCCTTCTTTGATGCAAAGCCTCTGATTTCACCCATCGATGTCATATGCCGCCTTTGCCTCGGTAAACGCATAAGTAAAGCAAGAACCATAAGTGGTTAACCCCCCACCAACATGTCATATGTCACATTCAACGACGCATCAGCGAATGCATTGAGTTGATATGGAGGGAACACTAGAGCCAAAAACGGCCAGTACCGACGCCCGGTCCTCCAACCACTGTCCACACACGCTCTGTGCTCCGCCTCCTCCTCCTCCTCCTACCACCAAGACGTTCCTCAGCTTGGCCCATGTCCTCAGTAGTCCATGATCAGTGGATCAGCCATCCCTAGTTCAGCCTCCACGTCGCACCGAGTACCACCAAGCACCACCAGAGACCCAACCTAACCACCTTCTCCTTTTTTCCGCCAGATATTGACGACCTGTCAAACGCCGTAGGCAGCGGCCCAATCTAGCAGCAGCCTTCTGTCTTCCAGGTTGATGTGGATGCCGACAAGAAACACCTATTAACCCAAACCATACCCCAAGCACAAAAAGCCTGAATTGTCGGCATTGCCAGGCTATTGGCCTTGGAAAAGTTTGCCTATCCGCTGCTGCATTGACACAGATGCGTTCCGGCCACGTCATTCCCTCGCTTGCCCCCAATACAGATGCCGAGCATGCCTTTCTTTGCACCAGAAAAGCCGTACCCCTGCCCCTGGACCAGCCACGTGTCCATCTAAAAATGTTCAAGCGCTAGTTGTCTCAATCATGACCGGAAAAAGTTCCATCCTCACCACCGACAACATGGACTAGTAAAGCAACACGGCCAAGGCCGCTATATCTCCTGTAGACATGCTCCACTTGGTGAGCTGGTGGATGTCTCTTGGGGGTGACAGAGCTCTCAGGCTCTGGGCGCGCACGCCACGCTGCTTGCAAAAAAACCGTAGGGTATTGTGTGCAGGTCTCTTTCGCCCCAGGTCCCTGGTTCAACCACGAGCTCCAATGACACCAGGCCAGAGTGAAATTAATCTGCTGCCTAGGAGACCGTCCACACACAGGTCATAGAGCTGTGGGACGCTCTAAGCAATGATGAACGAGCCTTGGCATGGAGGTGACAAGAACCTGTGCTAGGCAAGGTGGTGAGCGATAAAACAGGGCGAAATCTGCTGCGCAGCACCTTTAAGATCGGTATGCAGGACGAGCTACATCCCTTGCCAGTCACATGGTCAATACCATGTCGTCCCAGGAAATAACTAAAGAGACCTACTCTGGAGTTCTGGACTGCCTGCATGAAGAAGGCTCGAGATCTGAGTTCGCACATCCGCCATTCGCGAACCCTGCTTCGTACCCGCCCTGGCAGCGTTTGCAGCGTCAGCTCGTCCTCTGTACAAACCCCGTCAACCGTATGCTCATTTTTGACGTGGCAACACGCTGGAATTCCACCCTCCACATGTCTCCAGCGATTGTGGCAGCACGCAATGCCATTACGCAGTACGAAGAGACACATGGGGCCTGACAAGCAGTGCGTGTATCGGACCTCGGGGTGTAGAACCACCGAGAGTGGAGGTCAGGTTGAATCGAGCTCATGCACCAATCCTTGCCATTTTTGTAAGTAGCCACCAAAATGCGGTCATGTCTGCGGACAAATGCCCTTGCAGCATGACATTGTTGGTGAGTTTAGTTCTGTGGAACGATCGATGGATACTCTGAAACAGGTCCCGCCAGCGAAAAGGATGGAGGAGGACAGACGGACACTTAGCATTGCGGACACGAGCCTTTCTCTCGCGTCAAATTCCACAAGGCCCGACAGTTCACAATTTCCAATCGGTATACATTAGGCAGAGGTTATCGTGGATCCAGATCTAGTTCAAGGTGGCAGTCATCAGCTCTCAGGGTTCATCATCTCTAGGCAGAGTCAGGGCTGTGTTGAAGCTGTGCCTGAGGCAGCGGAGAAGGGAGGAGGAGGAGGTAATCCTAGACACCGAGTAACCATGACGTCCCTAGCCTTGAAAGAGGTTGTGCGCGAATTTTATCGGCGGGAGGAGGAAGATGAGGAAGAACAGTTTGCTGAGTGGCCCCTCGATATCCCTATGAGGCTTGGGAAATCAAAAGGGCTCCAATCTCTCACAGAGTGCTTTTGGATGCTCCATATCTCAACATGATTCCTCCAGCATTAATTAGAGGCATCAAAATGAAACAAAAAGTTACTGGGGTGGCCAACCCTCCTGGATCCCCGTACAAAACAAAAATCAAGCCACTTTCCTTCCACCCGTCCCACTCCAAATAGAGAGTAAAATGCAGGAAATGGGACCATAGCTAGAGTTGATCAACTGGATACATCTTTGAGCGTCTCTGCTTCACACGTTCCCCCAAATGTCATGGTGGAACAACATCATCGACTTGCAGAGAGTAGATAGCCAAGTAGGGCGTAGCGGGCAGCAGCATGGAAAGTGGCAGAAGCCTAATGGGTGACCTAATGGCAATCTTTGGTTTACACCTCACCAACGCATAATGCAATGCAGGGCACACATCCAACACACAGAGATCAGCTTAAGAATCATGGTTGCTCGGACTATCCTGCGTCTCAACACCGATGTTTTTTGCAATTGTTCCGGACCCAATAGACTCTGGGTATCCAAAATGACGAATGGCCCGAGCTGGCTATCGTCACGCCATAGAGTGTGATGTCCAGCCCAGCAGCCATCGTCATATCTGAGCGTACCTTCAGCTACAGCTGGAGGAAGTCATTACATGACAAATCGCAACCTGCTTTCCAAAGATAAAAGTCTGGATCGCGAGTATGACTTTCATCAAGATAATCAGCAGGATCTCTGATGATGTTGTGGCCTAACCAATTGCCGATGTCACCGATTAGTTGCCAGTCTACTTATCCACATTCCTTTCAAACAGAAATGTCCTCGTGAAAACTTTATATTTCTAAAGAACATATCATAACTGCAAATATTTATACACTTTTCCCCATCAGTTCATTTTGCTGGTTTTGCTGTGAGGAGACTGTAAAAGACCAGCAGATTTTCATGACAACACTGTATTCCATTTACTGCCCTTTATCTTTTTATTTATTAAGAAAGTTTCGCATTGTCATGTTATTGAGTCATGTTGCGTGAGATACAGCAATAATCATGGTCCGAATTGGAACAGAAATGTGATTCTACTTTTCTACAAGCTAAGTGGCATTTCTCCCTCACTATTTATAATTATGGCTGAAAGGTCATATTTATAATTTTATGGGGCATGTAGCTTGAGATACAGCAATAATCATGGTCCTTTGGAACAGAAATGTGGCTTCTAAGAAGGTCATTTTTCTCCCTCGACAATTTTTTTTAACTAGTGGCTAGGAGAAGTCATTTTTATAGATTACTTTTGGGTCATGCTGCTTTGAAATGCAGCAATACTACAGGCCTATGTATATAAAAGAAATTGTTTCTAACAGGACCATTTGTTCTTACAATTGACCAAAGTGGCTCAAGTGTCATGCTTTGTAATATATTTGGGGGCATTATGCTGTGACCTCAGCTAATACTACAGGTCCTATTCTAAAAAAAAATTGTTTACACATCGAGACAATTGTACTTTCAACTATTAGACCAAAGTGGCTCAAGGTCATGCATTGAATTTCTTGGGGGAGCAATTTGCTGTGACATGTCACTATACAACAGGTCCTATTCTAAAAAATGTTGTTTCTACAACAGACATTGGCTCTTCACAATATGTCCAAGAGTGGCCTCAAGGGTGATGGTGCTGTGCAATAAATCAAGATGAATAGATAGGACACTGTTAATGAGGACACTATATTGCAAAATGACTTGTTTTAGCAAGATCTATAACATAGCTATCAAATCCCTTCAGTTTATGAGACTCAAACCCATTTAATACAATGAAAAAAAACGAGAAACAAATGAAATGGTGAGGATATCCATCCTATTTTTAAAATGTGTTTACCTAGAAATAAACAGTACTAAAAAACTATGCATGTACAAAATAGCTTTAAAAAAATTCCGATCTGAAATGTAACAAGGGAGTACAGGAAAACTTGAACCAGATGTAGGTTATTCAGTTAGGACAATATGAGAGGTATGGCGCACGGACCAGATAACAAATTACAGGACCATTTCCTCCAGCACGTTGAGGTAAAATGAGAAAAACAAATGCCAAGATAAAGGGCACCTGGTGTGTTAACAGAGCTTAACCACCAGTATTATCCAAGTGAAGCACACATTGCGGTCCAACACTCATAACGATACGGAGAGGGCAGCGCTACCACAGGTTTGACTGTGTACAGAGGAAGGCTGGAGTTCTTCAACACTACCGAGCTTCGCGCACATCTGCTTCAGCACCCGACAGTTTTACGATGCTTGAATCTGGCTTCCATCAGGTGGCATTTAAACCTGCTTTTAAATAGACAAGACGGACGCCAGCCTGTATGCATTCACCGCACCCACTTAACTCCAGCCCTTGGGTCATCGCTGTGGCCCAGGATACGAGGTATAGTCCAATGATCCATCTTCAAACTAAAATGTGGTTGAAAAGACTTCACGGTCCTTTTTCGGGGCACTTTTTATAAAATGTGGGGGTCATGTCAGGTTTGGGGCTACATGCTGTGGCCTCAGGTCAGGTTAAAGTCAATGTCCAAGTGAAACTAAAATGGGTAGGTTGAAAGACTCCTTTTTTCCGGCACTTTTTAAATGTGGTGTCATGCATTTAGGGCCAAGACTGTGCCCAGGAAACAGGTATAGTTCAATGTCCAGTTAGAAACTAAAATGTGTGGTATGAAAACAGGACCCTTATTTTCCGGCACTTTTTAAATGTGGGGGTCATGCAGTTGGGCTCATGCTGTGGCCCAGGACAGGTATAGTCAACCTGTCCATGAAACTAAAAAAGGTGTTTAAAAGACTCCTATTTGCGGCAACTTTTATTAAATCGTGGGGTCATATGCAGGTTTGGGGCTCATGTCTAGCGTTCGCAGGACAGGGATAAGTTCAAGGATTTCCAGTTTCAATTAACAGATGAGGTTCAAATCAATACTGCTTTCTGCACACATTTTAATTTGTGGTGAGCAGAGTTTACAAAGGTCGGCTGAGGCGTAACAAGCAGGAAAGTAAGATGGTCTGTGACTTTTTTCTGTTGACTATTTATAACATAAAATGTGTGTTGCCCTAAGATAGTAGCACGTATCCATTTGGAACTGTTGTGGATCGTTAAATTCAGACTTCTCTCCAGTCCTTGTGTTGGGTGTAATAATGAAGGTTGTTGTTGAGCTCTCCCATAGACTTATAAATGGTCATCAGCGCGCAAAATCGAGAAGTCTCACTATCGAAAAACCATTAATCGATAGCGTTCACGATCAATCGTCGATACGATCTCGAAATCCAACGCAATCGCACAACACTAAGTTACGAGAACACACAAATAGATGATGTGTATTCCAGTGACCGGGCACTTGGTGGAGCCGTGGTGAGGCAAGGGCTTCATCATCGTGCGGAGAAGAGGGGCTTCAGCTTGCTCTACAGCAGCAGCGCAGACCAGCAAGTTGGTCTGTGTGCCGTGAAGTCAGCAGGATAGCAGCAGTGTGAGTGTCGGTGAGTCCAAGCGCCACGTGGTAAATAAATCCGCTTCGCAGGTCCAAGAAAGAAGCGGCATCAGGGGCTCAGCTAGGCAGCGGACGGCAGTATCACTCAGTGCGGAGCGTTGGCGTTAAGATCCGATAACTCGGTTGTGTGGCAGTTCTTTGCTAAGATACCTTGAGAACCCGAATAGGGTTTATATGTAGAATCTGTGGTGGGCAGCGAAAGTGAAGCGTGGCCAGGGATCTAACCACTTTGCAGACCCACTGGCCCTGCATCAACACATGCAGCGTCACCATCCGGTGGCCGGGATGAAACGTTGGCTCATGAAGTGCTGGTCATCCTGCCACTGCCGCAAGCAACCGCACAGCAGCGCCACAGTGGCTCGCATGGCCATTGCAAGCCAGTCAAGCTCACACCACACTCTGCAAAGGACTGTTTCTCTTTGACCATCATCTCCGGGGACCAGATGTCTGCTCCTGCATCCCTCGCTACTCCATGGCGCAGCGAAAGTATCAGCGAGCGATTGCAAAGATAGACAACAAGTATGGCGATTGTCCAACCATCCTAATGTGCAGTCATCTGACCTGTGCTCCTGTCCGCAAGTTGTTGGTATTGCAGTCCCGGTCCCATTCCAAATGTGGACTCAGCACCAATCAGCAGAACTAAAGCTTGTTGCCAAAGCCGAGATGTAGAGACCAAGCCTGAATTTATTTTCTTCCAAAAAAGGCATGTAATCCAGCACTTCATTAAATATGTAAGACAACAGCAAGGTGGTGTCAGTCCATTGTGAGCTTATCAGTTTTGTTCCAAGGTGCACGGCCAGACGCGGACTTCTGGAGCTGTAACTACGGTCATGGGCCCAGTACAAGTCCTATAACGGCTCACTTGGGTGAATGTGCTTCCTGCCCATTGTGCATACACCAAACAATATTAGGACATGAGACGGCGTTGTCCCTCCTCTCCACGTTGTCAAACTGCTGCACCTGCGCCAATGTCCGCCCCTCCTCCTCCACCTCACCCCATCTCGCCTCCACAAGTACGCCCATCATCCCAATTTAGGGCACAGCGGTGTCACGCATTCCCCCTGGCTTCCTCGGCGAACGAAGTCACACAGGGGAGGAACTGCTCCCGTCTCAGCAAGAAATCGATGTGGGGGTTTTCCCCTCCGCGCCAACTGCAAATCGGAACCATGGTGAGGCCCAAAAGGGAAAGGAAAACATGGGTCCCGCTGCACCAGGGGGGAGGGTTTCCATGCCCCCTGCATGGCGCACGTGTTAAATCGGGTTGTAAAAGGGTTCCTGAATTTTCCCCACCATCTTCAGAAATTCGAAAATGGCCGGGAAATTGATGCACTTTTTTCCATTTTCAAACCCAGGAACCCCCCTTGATTGCAGCGGCGAACGGCCTCCCCCAAACACACCTTGAATGAAATGTTTCCACCCGCGGGAAATTTCCAGCCTCACATGTTGGACCACTGTATAACAAGAAAGGCCAAACTTTTTTATACCAGGGAGACAAATCTCCCCTGTGTAATTTGATGTCAGCCCGTGGCGCCATGCGTACACCCCGCCGTTTGTTGAGGCCATTCCGGGAGGGACGTTATTTGTCAGTCGCCAGGACTACGGGGTGAATAACTCTTCCACTGTTTATGTCCCGGAACAGATGCTGAAAATCTTCTGGGGGAGGGGGCTGGAGATGGCGACTAATCTCGCGGCCAATGAGTCCATGGGGGTAAAAGGAGGAGAAGGAGGAGGGGGGGAGGGACATTGGGGCAGAAGCTTGTCGGTGAAAAAAAGGTTTTTTCTAACCCAGGGGACAAAAGAGGGGAGGGCAGCTGGAGGGGGTGGATGAGATGAGGAAGACGAGGGAGATACCCCCCCGCACGTGCATATACAGTGGAAATGGGGGCAGGGAGCCCCTGAAGTCATTGTGCAATGGCCCCCACAGCTTATTTCCTGGGTAGTGACGCGAATAGTCAGATCCGTAGAGGGATGAATTCTGGCTCTCCCCCCTTTTTGGGCCCCGCTACCGGGCCAAAATGGGAAATTTTTCCCAGCTATTTAGGGGGGACAAACCAAATCTTAGGGAAATCCTCCTATCAGTTGGGCCCTTGCCTATGTGCACATCGACCCTCCCTGACAGGTTGACCCGGGGGGTTTCCCCAGGGCTCACGACTACTGCCCCGGCGTGGGTGAAGGGGGGGGGGGTAGGAGCAGTACCGCTCCATCAACAGCAAACCTAAGTTCTGGAGTCACTTGAGGCACTTCCTTCACCCGCCTAGTTGGGGGGGGTAGTCGCCACAGCAGCAGCAGAGGACCTGGGCGTCCCGAACCAAAGGTGGGGGTATTGGACAGCACTCTGCCACCCCATTGGGAAAATCCCTGGACTATTGGGCACCAACGATGTGAGGCCGCAACTTTCCGAGTTTCAGTGGAGAAGCGTCCTGCCCGGGCCCGTAGTTGGATCAGAGCAGGGGTTTGTGTGGCGGGGCCATCTTTTCCCCCAAGGGGAACCCGCTTTCCACGGGAAAAGTGGGAAAGACTGACCTTTGTCAAGATGAATCAGGCGGGATCGGGCAGGATTTCCACACACCAATGCCTTGGCGTCAGTCTGGGGCAAAAAACCTCCCCCGCCACATTCTGATACCGCCACCCCCTGATGCCACAATCTGTGCAGTTTCTCCATCTGCCACCCCCATTTTTACCAGGATGGTATTGCCCCCCACCTCAACCCCCTTTAAAAG
>JAODAL010052045.1:0-26249 GCA_025379985.1 Phyllomedusa bahiana
GGGTCAAAAAACCAAACTGGGGATGTTTTCTTCCCGTTTACAGGGTTTTTTTTTGGCAACAAACAACCTTTGCGACTACAAAAATTGCTGGTTTGTAATTTAAGTGCAAGGGGGAAAAAATCAACAGTCAAAGGTTTTAAGGGTAAAATTGAACACCTATCTGAAATGTAAAAAGGGAAAAAAAAAATTGGGGGTTTCCCACTAACAAAGGGAGGCCCTTTGCAGTTAAAAAGAAATTATGTTTATCCAATTTAAAAGTCAGGCCCCCAAATTTCCCGGGAAAATATTTCAATAGCAAACTGTTAAAAATAATAAAGATTTTCCCCACTACAATGCTACACTAAGTCTTGGGGAATTTTAAACCCATTGTTTTTAAATAAATAAAAGTTTGTCTGTTTTTCGGGGGGGGGGGGCCCCCCCCCGCCCCCACCGCCTTTTGCAAAATAGCCTAATTTTGCTGAGCTTTTGGGCCCAAAGGCAGAGCGAAGGCCCTTTTATCCCATGAACCCTGAAAAGACACTGGGCTGAAACAGGAAAACGTGTTCTATGTAAAACGGGTCATGTTTTTTTCCCAACCCAATCGCAACCATACACTTTCCCAGCCCATGACTTTCCGAAACCCACTTTCTCACCCTGCTTTTTTTCCCTGTAATCTCATTTGCTGGCCCCCAAAAATTACGGGAAAAGCGCTGAAAAAGGCGCGTTTCAAAAATAGATGATGCACAGATTTTTTAACCCTTTAATTTTTCGATGGTCTGGGAAATTTTTTGATCCCCCATAAAAACCTTGCCCATTTTTAACCCTTTTTTTCGATAAAAAAACGTCAACACTTATGGGCCCTTTCAGAGCCCGTGAAAAATTTGGGGGTGTAAAGTATGAAAGGGAAAATTTGGGTTTAAGTAAAAATGGTTTTTTATTAAAAGGGGTTTTTCTCCCTTAAAGCTTTCCCTACTTTTAAAAGTTTCGGCAGGAAAAGATTTTTGAATTTAGGGGGGTGTTTTTTTGTCTGGGGCCTTTTTTTCCTCCCTCTTCCCCCCCTTCCCCCAGCCCACAGAAAGCCTCCTCCCTAAAATTGATACAGCAGGGGGAAAGGGGGAGGGGGTTTTTCTGCCCGGGTTAAAAACCCGTGGGTGCCGCAAGGTCCGCTTTCAGGCTTTGTGCTCCTTTTACAAAAAGAGTCGAGACAGGAAAAGGGGTGGGTCTATGAAATGTGGGGAGGTCTGTGAAACTGTGTAAAGGCCCAAAGCAGAGGAAGGGGGGGTGCAAGGGGTTCCCTTTTTACCCCCCGCTTGCATACAAATCCCCACTCAAAAAAAAACCAAACAAAAAACCCCCGTCAGGGAAAGACACAGGGTGCTGTGAAAATGTTACTATAGTTTTCAATGTGCCCCTAGTACAGCAGAGATTTAAAAAGTTTTATTTTGCCCCCCCGGGTCTGGGTTTTATTAGTATATTTAAAGCTCCACAGACACATCATGATTATAGTAACACACTTCACTGCTGTCAGCCTCACCTCTGCCCTCCTCAATCTGTGTAGAGAGCAGGAGGAAGCAGGCACACACAGGGTTAATCCACACAGACACAGAAGCCAGAAGCCTTCCCCTCCCTCCACTACAGAAGCATACTGTGCAGGAGGGGACTCTGTGCTCCAACCTGTATTCAGAAACAGATGAGTCATCAGCCCTGACAGCCAGTGAGATAAAGAGCAACAGTTCGGCTGCTATAGGGATTTCAGGAGCTGATGCACTACTTCTAACAGGGATAAGTCCAAATCAATAGGACATTTGTAATGAACATATATTGCAAAGCTGCTTGTTTTTTAAAGATCTTTTAATTAAAACCCAATCATTGTAGCGAGACAACCCCTTTAATTAATGGTCAGTTTATATTATTCAGTCTCTATATGGTGGCGGTATTCGGTCACTAAGTGCTGGGTATATGTGGTGATGGTGTGGTGGTATTATTCGGTCACTGTGTGCTGGTGATATGTGGTCTTAGTACGACATTTATACTATTTGCCTGGGATTCTGGTTGGAGTAACTGTTTGACTATTATTTAGCAGTTTTATACTTGGCACATTGTGGTAAAGCTTTCTGTATATTTTGGCTTTGGTTGATGGTGATGCAATGTGTCGCATTGTGGCGCATGATGTTACGGGGTGCGGGCGGGGGGCGGGGCGAAATTTCTTCACCTCGCCCTGAGTGCAATTTAGTCTAGGAACGGCCTTGTTTCTGTTTTTAGCTTAAATGGAACATGTCAGCTCTGACCTGCTGCCTCATCCACAGGTAGCATGACAGGGTACCTCAATGCAGCATAGTGTGTTTTACTCTAAACACTACATTGTTTTAGAGAAAATACACTGTGAAATAGAGCCATGTACGGGAAAGAATGTTTGCACATAGGGAGGGGCCTGTCAGTTAAGCTGAGGTGGCTGGGAAGAAGCCATACATTGGATTTCTCTGCTCTTGAGCATGACATAGCTGGCAGGTTCTCTCTAAAGGGACCCCTGCGTCAGATTTTTTTTTTTGTTTAAATCAGTTTTGCAGGAACTCCTTAAAGATTGCGTGATGCCCTCTTAGAATCATATGAGAGATATATGGGACTGGGCAATGCAAAAAGGTTATGCTAGAGTATGTGTGAAAAATGATATTACTCCCTTTTGCAAGAGATGTTATATTGCAATGCTGATGTGAAGTGTGAACATTATTACTTATATTATGATTTGCACATTTGTAATGGTTTCTTTTTTTTTAAAATTGAAGTTTTATTGAAATTTTCCAATAATAGAACAAACAATAAGAGTAACAGAAAATTTAGGAGTTATTTTCCACACTTATGATTCTCTAGGTAATGTAAGGCAATTATCCAGACTCCAGTTAGAAATGCAATGGTTTCTGTGTTATTGAGCAACATGGTGACAGGAGATGCTATGAGGTAGTAAGGTGGGGCTGTCATGGGTGGCTCTGTAGATGGATATATTTGATACGAGTTAATGAAGCAGTAGTTTTTATGACTTCAGAATAACCTACAAGTTTAGAATCATGGACCAATTTGAGAACTTTAACCCCTTCCTGATGGACGGTCATAATAATTGCTCTAAGTTCTTTTCCTTCTCGCCTTCTGAAAGCCATAACTTTTATATTTTTCCACCTACATAGACGTATGGAGGTTTTTATTTTGTGGGACAAGATGTATTTTCTAATGGTGTTATTCATATTACCATATAATATGCTGGGAAACCGCCAAAAAATTCAAAGTAGGACAAGATGTGAAAAAAAAACATACTAGCGCTAGGTTTGCTGGTGTTTTGTTTTTATGGCCTTCAATCTTTGGTAAAAATGATGTATTATCTGTATTCTACATGTTGATACGAATCCGGCAATATCAAACATGTACGATTTTTGATATGTTTTGGTACCGTAAAAAAATTCCAAACATTTTCTGTTTTTGAAATTTGCGGCTCCATTTTGTGCAAGCAATAACTTTTTTGTACTAACACCTACTGACTTGAGTGAGGGACATTTTTTTCAGGCTGAATTGTACTTTTTATTGCTAGCAGTTTGGAATGCATGCAACTTTATTCCAATTTTTATGGGACGTGAAATTACCAAAAAAACGCAATTTTGGCGTTTGGAATTTTTGTTCTTCTATGGTGTTCAGCATATGGGATAAATTATGTTATATTTTAATAGATCTGACTTTTTCGGATGCGGCAATACCAAATATGTTTAACTATTTTATTATTTTATTTTTTTATTTGTAAAATGTTGATAGGAGACTGATTTCAACTTTTAATACTTTTTTATTTTTTTACACTTTAAAACTTTTTTTTTTACTTTAACTTTGAGTCCCCTTAGAGCACTTCACCACTAGGGAGCTTGATCATTTTTACAGCCTAATGCATTGTATATATGGGTGTACAAAGATGGCGGTTTCCCCACTTCCTGTCTGGGGACGGAAACTTGCGGGCCTCATAGACATGCATTATCCACGGCGTGTATCCCACCGAGATAATGTGCATGTCACTTTCTCCAACCTCGGCGTATTTGCCGAGAAGGGAGGAGAGACGGAATCTATAGTTCTCTATAAGAACTGTGGATTACCGTAATTAGAGATGGCGAATTGATTCTAACGAAGTGGAATTCGTTTAGAATTTCAGGAAAACTTCGGTTCTGAACAAGCAAGTTTGGGGTTTTTCGGGGAACGAAGTGTTTTTTTGATTAAAAAAATGGCGCGAGCACATGGGTTACATGGGCAAAGCACTCGGGGAGGAAGAAGGGCATAGCCTGCATGACGGCAGAATAAACCAATCAAGACCGGGGGATTCTTACGTCCCCGCATTATAATCCGGGGCGCGACGCTGGGAGCTCATACCACTCTCACTTTTAAGATCAGGGAAGGTGCTGCCGGCTGATTGGATAGCTTTTTACGAAAAAGATTTTTTTTTACAGCGTTTTTGTGGGGTTCTCAGCTTGTCTCAAGACTGCTTTTTTTAATTTTTTTTCTGATTTTTGGGTTTTGGTCTAAGCCAGTCGTCCACTGCTCGCTTCATTTAAAATGCCTTTCCTCACGCACTTTAATTTCCCAAAGGGAGGATCAAGCCGTTCCCCGTTGTATTCATTTAAATAAAAGCGTTTTTACAAATAAAATCCTTTCTTTTTGGTGCCCCAATTATTTTGCGCAATTTACATCCGGGGGGTTTAAAAAAGCGTTTTTTTCTGTGTGGGAATCCAAGAAACAGTTTTTTTTCACCCCCAAAAAAAAAAAAATTTTCCTGTAGCCAAATTTCACAATTGAAGGTTAATTACAATTTTTTCTTTGTTGGTAGCTAGAAAACACCAATTTAACAGCTAAAAAGCTAGTATTTTTTGTGGCTGCTCAATTATTTTTCGCAATTGACATCCAGGGGTTTTTTAATCGTTTTTTTTCTGCTGTGGTGAATCCAGAAATCTTTTTTCCCCACAAAAATTTTTAAATTTTCCGTACAAAATTTTCACAAGAAAAGGGTTTAAATTTAAATTTTTTCTTTGTTGTGTAGCTGAAAAACACCAATTGAACACCTACAAAGCTATAGTTGTGGCTTTCAATTTTTTTGCGAAATTTAGATCCGGGTTTTTAAATTTAAGCATTGTTTTTCTGCTGGGGTATTCCAAAAAACCCGGGCCCCTTTTTCACCCCCCCAAAAAAATAAATTTTTCCTGAGCCAAATTTCACAAGCGAAAGTTAATTTCAATTTTTTTCTTGTTTTTTAGCGAGAAAAACGCAATTGTAACACCTAAAAAAAGCAGTATTTTGGCTGCTCAATTCTTTTGCGCAATTTATATGGGGGTTAATTAAGCGTTTTTTCTGCTGAATGGGACCCCAAGAAACCGTCTTTTTCCACCGCCAAAAATTACAATTTTCCTGTAGCTTTTTTCACAAGCAAAGGGGAAATTTAAAATTTTTCTCTTGTTGGCACGTAAAAAACGCAATTGTAACACGCTAAAGCTAGTAAGTTTGTGGCTTCCAAAATCTTTTGCGTATTTACACCCAGGGGTTAATTAAATTGTTTTTCTGCGTGGTGAAAAAAATAAACCGTCTTTTTTCACCCCCAAAAAAAATTTACAATTTTCCTTTTACCATTTTCACAAGTAAGGTTAATTACAATTTTTTTTCCTTGTTTTTTGGCTTTAAAAACCCCAAATTGTAACACGCTACAAAGCTAGTAGTTTTGGCTGCTCAATTCTTTTTGGCAATTTCTTTCGGGGTTAAATTTTAAAGCGTTGTTCTGCAGTTGTACTCAGAAATTTCTGTACAAAATTTCAATCAAAGGGTTTAAATTTTAACTTTTTGTGCTTTAATTCAGAAAAAATCACAATTTTTTAAAACCAAAACATAAAAGTAAATTTTTTCCTGCCCATTTGTGGAGCGCAATTTATACCAAGGTTACCAAGCTTGTTACGGGGTCCTTTTGGGGAGTCAAATACAGGGTGGGTATTTTCATATACAATATTTTCATCAAACAGTGTCTGTAAATTTTTAGAACAAACGTATGTCAGACAGAGAGGGCAGGCTCTTCACCTGCGAGGGGCAGAGGCACAAACTCCCCCCCCCAGGTCGGCACGAAAGGAATTCGCAAGGGGTCACTGGGTGAACCAAAACTGGCTGTCACTAGCGGCCATGTGTTGTTCGAAACCCAATGGTTTTGATTGTTGATAGGTCATCCACTTCCTCCAATGAAATCTACAAAACACCAAGAGTCGGTGGGGGAAGTCGACCAACCCTTATTGGCATGGCCCGGGGGGCGGGGCAGCGGCCTCACCTGTCCTCAACCCGCCTTGTCCCATCCGGTTCCCCCCAGCCAGAGATCTACATGTGGTTGGGGCCCGCACCCCTATATACGAGATGAAAAATTTGAGAGGGCATAGCACTCTTGGGAGGAAAAAATGAGGCAATATCCCTGCTTTTGAGTAGGCGGAAAAATTTTAGATTGGGAAGGGCATGGGGGGGTCTATTGGGGGGTCGCCTCGCATACCAAGACCGGGGATGAGGACAGCAGTGACGATGAAAAACAAAAGATATGATGTAGCCGACCCCACTTGGGGGCCCCGGGGAGGCAAGGGCTTCATCATCGCAGGGGAAAAGGGGGGCAGCTTGCGCGTCAGGCAGCGGCGCAGCCACAAGTGGGTCTTTTGGGCCTTTGGGCGCAGGATAGCAGCAGTGTGAGGTCGGACCAAGGCCACGGGGGAAAAAACCCCTTCGCAGGTCCCAAAAAGTAGCGGCACAGGGGGTTCGAGGGAGCGGCGCATTCACCTTTTCGGAGCGTTAGCGAAAAACGATACCGGGGGGTGTGGAGTTCTTTTCAAAAAAAACCGGAGGGCCGAATATGGGGATATTTTGAATCGTAGGCAGAAAGGAAAAGGGGGCCCGGGAGCAAAGTTTGGACCACGGCCCTGCGTCAACACATGCAGCGTCCCAACCCCGGGACCCGGGAAAACGGGGCTCAGATGTGGTGTCCATCCCCGCCGCCGCCAACACACAGCAGCGCCCCGGGCACGCATCCATTGCAGCCATAAGGCTCCACCCCTGCAGAAGGGATGTTTTTCCTTTGACTCACTCCCGCCAGATGCCCTGCTCCTCGCTACTCAGGTACCTCCGTCGTTTACGAGGCATTGCAAAATTACAACAGTATGCGTCCACCCCTCCTAAAGGGGCAGAAGCTGACCATACTCCTGTCCAAGTTTTTGGGGCTGCAGTCCCCTCCCTTTCCAAAAAGGTGGACTCTGCATGTTCAGAGAAACAATGGCTTGTGCCCAGCCCGGGTGGAGGTTCCAAGCCGTAAAATTTTTTTCCAAAAAGGGGTACCAGACTTCATAAATATGTAGAACAGAAGTGGGCCCTCCCTTAGTTATCGGTTTGTTCCAAGGGGACGGCAGCCGGAGTTGGACTGTAATAGGCAGGGGCCCGTAATGTCCTTTACGGCCCCTGGGGGAATGCTTCGGCCCAGGCACACCAACAACTTGGCAGGAGAGCCGCTTTCTCCTCCACTTTGTCAAAATGGGCTCCCTCGCCAAAGTCCCCTCCCCCACCACCCCCACCATCTGCCTCCACAAGTACTGCCCAACATACCCTGTGTAGGGGGCCCGCGTTTTCACGCAGTTCTACACCGGTTGCCTCGGCGAACGAAGTCACACAGGGGAAAACTGCTCGGCGCATGCAGCAAGAAATCGATGTGTGGCTTTCCCGGCCAACGCAAACGGAACCATGTGAAGGGACAATGGGATAACTGGGGTCCACACGCAAAGCGAGGGGGGTCCAGCCCCTGCATGGCGCATGTGTTATTGGTTGTGAAAAGGTTCCGAAGTCCCTTCCCCGATCTTCAGAAGTTTAAAAGGCCAGGAAACTGCATGCACTTCATCCATTCCTACAAAGCCAGGAACACCCTCCCGAGTTGCAGCGGGAGAAAGGCCTCCCCCTACACATCTGATATGCGTGTTTCCCAAGATGGAATTCCAGCATACACAGGTTGGCCCACGTATAACAAGAAAAAGGCCATTAATGTTTTTTTGTGTTTCGGGCGGACGGGATACTCCCCTTTTAACTTTAAAGTCACCAGGGGGCGGCTCATGCGTGAACCTCCTTTTTGAGGCCATTCGAGGAGGCCAGTTTTTTTGTGACAGGGGATGAAAAAGTCTTTCCCAAAGCTTCAGTCCTGGAACAGTGCTGAAAAATCTGTCTGGGCAGGGGATGGAGACTGGCGACAAAATCCGGGCCCACATGAGCCCCGGGGGGGAAAGAAAAGGAGGGGGGGACTTTGGGAGCGAAGCTTTGGGGTTGTGAAATGAGGGTTTTTCTACACAGGTGACAAGAGGGGGAGCAGAAAGGAGGGGGGAAGGTGGAGGGAAAGAGAGGCAGTGACCCGCAAGCACTGTGGCAGTATACAGTGGTGAGGAAGCAGGGAGCCCCTGGAGTCACTTGTGCAGATGGCCCCCAGCAGCCGTTTTTGCCGGGCTATTTACGCCGAATAGTCAGCACCCGGGTGGATGATTCTGGCTCTCCCCCCCAATTGGACCCCGTCCGGTTTTTCCAAAATGGGACCCTTTTTTCCCCCAGCATTAAGGGAGGACAAACCAAATACTTTTGGGAAACCCTCCGTAGTCATTTGGCCGCTGCCTTGTGTGGCATCGTCCCCTCCTCTGACGGGTATGATCGGGGGGTTCTTAGCCTAGACTACGCCGCGGCGCCGGTGAAGGGGGGGGGGGTGGAGCAGTACATCCATCAGCAGCAACCCTAAGTCTGGCGTCACTGAGACCTTCCTTCACCCGCCCAGTGAAGGGCATCGCCGCACACAGCGACCTGGAGCAACCCTGAACCAACGTGGTGGCCTACTTGGGAAAACACTTTGGGCCCCACCCCAGTTAGCATCCCGGACTATGGGAGCCAAAAAGGATTGTGGCCGCAATTGCCGGTTGCAGTGGAGAAGCTGTCCCGCCCGGGCCCGTGTGTGGCATCAGAGGGGGTTTAGTGCGGGGGGGGGGCCATGTTACCCCAAAGGGGGAAAAACCCCTTGTCCACGGGGAAAAGTGGAACGATGACTTTGTCAAAATGAATCGGCTGGATTGGGCCAGATTTCCAACAACCAAGCCTTAGGCGTCAAATACACACCATGCCCTCACCCAAACTGGGGAAATAGTCTGGGTTTTAAACTACTGCCTCGCCACATCTGATGCCGCCACCCCCTGATGCCAAATCTTGCCAGTTTTTTCCATCGCCCCCAACCATCTTTACCAGGGGGCTGTATTTCCACCCACCTCCACACCTGTCATTGTGCCACTTTGACCTCATGTGTGCGTGGCTGCTGCCATAACCCCCAACACCCATGTCATTGTGCCACTCTCTGACCTCAGCTGTTGCCCTGGCCTTCCTCCATCTCTGCATTGGCCACCTGTGGCCTACTCCATTTTTTTCCCCTCCAGAAAGGTTTGCCCTTTTGACCCCTGCTGATGCTGGCTGCTGCCGTTCCTAACACTTGTCATTGTCCCCTCTGTGGGCCATTCCTGTTTTTTTCCACCCCATAATTCATTGGCCTCTGTCTGACCTCATGCTGCTGTGTGCTGCGCCGGGACCTCCCCACGTTTTCATTGTCCCCTCTTTGGGCCCACTCATTTTTTTTCCCCCTCCGAATGTAAAGTTTCACGTCGACCTTATGCTCGGCTGTGGGTGCTGCCGTGACCTACAACTGTGTCATTGGCCACGTCTGACCTCATTGCTGCTGTGGTGCTGCCGTTACCCCACACTTGTCATTTCCCATCTTTGGCCTACTCAGTTTTTGCCACCCCCAAATGCATAGTTTACTGTCTGACCTTTTTGCTGCTGCTGGGCTGCTGCCCTGCCCACACACTGTGTATTGTGCCACTGTCTGACCCCATGCTGCTTGGGGTGCTGTCGTGACCCAACACGTTCTGTGCCCCTGTTTTACCTCATGCGCTCGTGGGGATCCAGACCCCCACACTTGTCTTGTGCCCCTGCTGACCTCATGCTTCTGCTGTGGGGCTGCCGTGACCTACCACTTTCATTTGCCACTGTCTGACCTCATGCCTGCTTGGCTGCTCCGTGACCACACCTGGCATTTTCCCACTCTGTGGCCTATTTTGTTTTTGCCCCCCCAGAATGTCATTGGTCACTCTCTGACCTCATGCTGTGCTGTGGGTGTGCCGTGACCTACACACTGTGTCATTGTCCCCCCCCTTTTTGGCCCACTCCGTTTTTGCCACCTCCAAAAGTCATTGTGACACTGTCTAACCTATGCTTCTGCGGGCGTGCCCCTACCTACCACTGTTCATTTCCCACTCTGTGGGCCCACTCCTTTTTTGCCACCCCAGAATTCATTGTCCAGTTGACCCCATGCTGCGCTGGGCTGCGGCCGTGATACACCTGGTCATTGTCCCACTCTGTGGCCTACCTGTTTTTCCACCTCCAAATGTCATTTTGCCACTGCTGATCTCATGCGCTGCTGGGCTGCTGCCAGTGTCATTGTGCCACTGTCTGACCTCATGCTGCTGCTGTGGCTGCTGCCGTAATCTACAGACTGTGTCATTGTGCCACTCTGGGGCCCTTTACTCCTTTTTTTGCCCCCTTTCCAGAATATCATTGTGCCACTGCCTGTCCTCATTTTGCTGTGGCTGCCGCCGTCACCTCCACACTCTGTCACTGATGTTGCCACCTGATCCCTCAGCTTGTTTTTTTCCAGCTGTCACTGCCATGACTGTATCAGGATACATTCCCCCTTCGGTTTTTTGGTCAGTTTTGCCCTCTTAAGTGCCCAGGGAATTTTAGAGTGAAGCTATTCTAAGAGCGGCGGCAGTCATCTGCGTGTCATACTAAAACATAACATTGTATGAAGACCAAACCAAGCTCCCTCTACATATTTAAGCATGGCACAACGTTCTACAGCACCCTGCAGGCTCTGTGCAGCCTGGAAATAGCTGTTTTTTAACGTGATTCGTCCCGAAGTAATTCGGAACGAAGTTATTTTTTGCCGAGAAATTCGGCGAAGTGAACGAAACCAATTTCGGGAAATTCGCCCATCTCTAACCATAATGCCTGGCACGGATTACAGCCGTACTGCAGCACAGAACGGCGCGCAATACGGGTGAAATCCGTGCCAGAAATAAGCCGTGTGAACGAGGCCTAAAGGTTCTTTATTTCCAATCTCATAGTTTATTTCTGCAGATGACATGGTATGAGAAATAAATGCACAAGTATAAGGCTGTGAAAAAGTAAACATATACACGTATGCCAGCTCACCCACAAACTGCCAGCGTCCGGATCGTCCACGCCTGCACCCCACCTGGAGACAGCGTCCATAAGAGGAAGAAAGTTGATCGGGACTCGGATCCGTTTAAAATTTCAAAAATTTATTTGGTACTGCAAATAAAACCATCTAGAATCCAAACACCGGCATTGCCCCAGAAGAAGGCAACAGCCAATACTAGAAATGTATGATCCAGGAACTCCGCACTTGGTGGGACTCAACAACACTTCAAAACTATATTGATCAAAATATGATCCCACGAGGACTTCGGATCAAAAAAGTACTTACAACAGTCTTTTCCAGTGAATTCGTAGAGGAATGGAATCAAATATTAAGCACTTGTTCATTAAACCTTATGAGGCTGATTTTTAGGTATGAAAATCAAAAATTGGAACAAGTATCAAAGAGATGAAGGATTTGGAGTCCGAATTACAGTCTACCGAACAAGGAGATCTTATAATATCCTAAAAAAAGAGATCAAAAGCAAATTGGACAATATGGAGGAATCGATCATTATCACAAAGAAATCCAAATACCAGTGGGACTCTTTTGACTACGAGCTGAATCAAGTATATGAATGGGGTCGTAGACAGACGGAGTATAACACCCCCAAATCGATCCTAAAGAGAAGGTCCAGAAATTGGAATGGATATAAAAATCAGAGGAGAGTGATCTTCAGGCCAGAATCAGATTCGGTGGAAAGTACAGGGGAGTCAGTGGATGAATCATCTGACTCCGTTGAACAGGAGCCTAGTCCCTCCCATTACCGACAACAGAAAAAGTCTAAAAAAGGAAAATCTTCAAAAAACGACGGAGGAGGAGAGGCGTCAAACATAAAAACAGATGCACGGATGAAAACCCGACAATTGTTCCTGGACCAAATTCACAACAAGAAGAAGTAGATATATTGAACTTATCAACAGTAACATTAGATCAACATCAATAAAGCTTGTTAAAGTTGGGTTTGAGCTATGGAATAGAACAGGACTTCAATTTGTTTTCAACATTGAAGGATATTAACAGGTTTATTAGGTTGCTCACTCTCAAATGACATTTTTGGCAAGATACAAATGAGTTGAATGTTGATCAGACGATAGAAGTCTTGGAAGAAGAAAAACAAGTTAATGAGTTCAGCAACCTCCTTTTCAATGAACAGCTATCGTTTTTATATTTACAAAGTCTCTCAAATGAGTCCACAGTTGAAATAACTGAAGGAACCAATTTTGTTACCCATAATAGAACCTTCTATCCTATTCAATCATGGGCTCCCATTATGTATCATTTTCAACATGCCATTGAAAGAGATCTTAGGGCATTATCCGAAGAATCCTCCTCAAGACGAAGATATTTGAATCTGAAAAAAAAAAACAATGCATCGCTTTAGAACAGCTACGAAACAAGGACAATTAGATTGTCAAAATGGCCGACAAGGGAGGGACAATAGTAGTAATGGAGAAGAATGACTACTTTGAGGCAATGTCTAATCTTTTGTCGCACACATCCACTTATCAAAAAAACAGCCCAGGGACCCCACGGCCAAATATAAATCAGAAATGACAACTATACTACAGGAGGGATTAACTTTGGGAATTTTTTCCCAAAAAGAGATGGAGTTTATCTTTGTGGAACAGCCTATAATGCCTGTAATATACGGTCTACCCAAAATACATAAAAATGTCAACAGACCACCCACGCGCCCAATAGTCTCGGGCATTGGTTCTTTGTTTGAAAAATTTAGTCAATGGGTGGACTCTATACTGCAGCCATTGGTAAAAATAACTCCTGGTTATCTACAGGACACAAAATATGTCCTAGTCAATATGGATAACATTACATGGGGGTATGACATGGTATGGGAAGGAATTGATGCGGAAGCATTATACATGAGTCTCCCGCATAGCATTGCGATAAGGGCATTAGATATTAATTAACAAAATTACAGTGAATATTCGCATGAATTTACAAAATTTGTGAACAATGTAGTCGAGTTCCTAATGACCCACAATTTCTTTAAATTCAACGACAAAATTTTCCTCCAACTAAGGGGGGTATCTATAGGGGCGAAATTTTCGCCCTCATTAGCAAATTTAACCATAGCTTGGTGGGAAACAATTTATATCTATACAGAAAGAAATCCATTTTCGGGGAGCATCTTCTGGTACGGCAGGTACATCGATGATCTCCTATTTATTTGGAGGGGCGGTGTGCCTGACGTATCTGAATTTTTTTATAACCTCAACAATAATCCCTTAAATATTAAATTCACTTGGATGGTAGAAAAAACAAAAGAAACATTTTTTGAATACTATTTTGGACTACAAGAGCTTTCACGACAAAAACACCCATATATCAGTACCCATTGGAGACTTACATAGGGCTAAATGAAATTGCAGCTCTGAATTGGATTATAAATTGGAAGAACAAAATGTATGTAATAGATTGAAAAATAGAGGCTAACCCAAATGGACCCTAAATAGAGCAATTAGGAAAATTCAAAAGAATGAATGGGCGAATCTTTTGCATGCTTCCAAGCCTGGAACAAATAAAGCAAGTAAATTAACCTTAGTAGGGGATTCTACACATCAGTTCCCCTTAATTTAAAAAAAAAATAATAATTTAGCCATTCTTATTCAAGATCCTATCCTGCAGTCCATATTGGAGGAAGGATGCAGGGTAGTTACCAGAAGACCTAAAACATTGGGGATTTTGCTATCCCCAAATTGCACCTTTGGGGGCACATTGAGATCCACTTGGCTGGACAGTAAAGGCTTCTTCAAATGTGGCTCTAGACACTGCAGAACCTGTTGTTTTGCCATGAAAACAAAGGAATTTTACAACATTGAAAGTATAAGAAAATACACAATAAATCAGTTTATTAACTGTAACTCCCATTCAATGGTATACGTAGCTGTATGTACTATATGTAATTTATACTATGTAGGGAGCACGACCCGCAAACTAAAGATACAATTCTTAGAACATCTTAAAGATATAACTAGCATCGCAATAAGAAACAGGTCAAGTTTATCACAACATTTTAGGGATGTACATGATAACAACTCGGAGGGTCTAAAAGTTATGGGTATTGATAGAATCGAGAAGCCTGCTAGAGGTGGGGATCTGGAAAAATTATTACATGACAAAGAAGCCTATTGGATACCACTCAGCCCAGGGGTTTGAACCACAAAAGGGAAATTATGTTTCATTACTGATTTTGTCTACAGCCAAATTGTATCTTTGCTCTGTGCCTCGCCTATTCGGCATGTCTTTACAAACATATCCAATTGGAGTTTACCTTCGTCTTGATGACGTACGGTGAGGGGTGTGACAGCTTATGCGAGTTTGCACTGGTGACTGCCGATACCCATATCTGGCAGTATAGGATATACTGCGCATGTCTATGATGTATTTCCGGGACGCATTGCCAGTGCCCATTTTGGTTGCACATTGTCTATTGCGCATGTCCGTGACGTATGTCCGGGACACATCGCGATTACCAGAAGTCAATATGGCGTACTGGCTCGGTGAAGCACAGGTAAAGTTGATCGACAAGTATAAGGCTGCATGTTCTCTCCAACATGCTGAGACAGGACAGGTTCCACAAAAGAGTCTGAGCTATCTACTTTAACAGCAAAATTATTCAGGATTTGGATGAACCAGTATGAGTTCAACATTTTAAAGAGTCTTTAGTTTACTAAATGCAACTTGTTCCTCTAAAAACCATGAAAATGCTTTGGTTTTCTTTGTTAGAGAAATGACTGGCAAGATAATTTTTGAAGTCCTTTATGAATCTGCTGTAGAAATTTGCAAACCCTCTAAAGCATTGAACATCTTAAAATTTCTCGAAGTGAGCCAAGCTTTGGTTTTACTAAGGTTACCCTCAGACTTTCTGGGGAGATAATTTAACCAAGAAATTGAATTCTGTTTTTTTAAAACACACTTTTTCCTGTTTATCCCCTTACCGCCGGAGCAAGTTTTGGCCTCTCAGACAGCCCCATTTTTTAAATCTGACGTGTTAATTTATGTGAGAATAACTTTTTAAAACTTTTACCCATCCATGTGACTCAGAGATTGTTTTCTCGTGACACATTGTGCTTTAAGATAGTAAGAAATTTTGGTCCAGAAAGTCCTTTTTTATTTGTGAAAAACATCAAAATATTATGAAAAATGTGAAAAATGTAAAATTTTCAAACTTCAAAAACTTCTGTGTGTAGGACAAATAGTTATTCCAATCAAATTAGTTTATAACTAGCATCTACCATACGTCCACTGTAGGTTGCCATCTTTTTTTTTTTTGTTTTTTTTACGACTTCAGGGGACTTAGAAATTTTAGTAGTATTTTTTTACATTTAAAGAAAATTTGCAATATACTTTTTTTTTCGGGGACCAGTCCATTTTTGACGTACTTTTTTTGGGCCTGTATGTTAGATACATCCTTTAATTACTTAATCTAAGAAACTAACCCCTTTAAGTTTCAAAAAAAACATTTAAATGTTTTTTAAAACCTTTAGGTGTTTTTAGGAATTAAAACAAAGTGGAGGGAAATTAAAAAAAGTAATTTTTTTTTTGAAGACTTTTAATTTTTATTTTTCACAAAAACACAGAAGATGAAAACCCCGTAAATGCAATTTAATTTTTATCCCCCTATTCGTTTTTTTTCGGAATCTCATATGTGGCCCCAGTGCAGAAGCCTCAGAGTAGGTTTTGCAAAAAACCCAAGGGCTAAAACTTAATAAACCCCCTTAAATTACCCCATTTTAAAAACTATACCTTAAGGAATATATCCAGGGGTAAAAGGGTTTTTAAATAAACCCCATTTTATTTCAAAAAATTTTTAGCGTTAGCTGTGAAAAAGAAGACATTTTTTCCAAAATCTGCAATTTTTAGTGAAAATGTTTTACATATTACAAAGAATCCTATAACCCTAGAATCCCCCTAAATTTTTTTTTACACAATTTCTTCCAATTTCACAATCCCTATATATGGGTGAAAAACTGTTGTTTTGGGCACGGGGCAGGGTGTGAAAGTGGGGGAGCGTTTTTTTGGCTTTTGGAACGCAATTTTTGGGTGGTGTCATGTCGCATTTGTAAGCCCCAAACTACCAAAACAGGTGAAACCTTCCAGAAGTTACACCATTTTAGATTTCAAAACCCCTCATAGATCTCTCTAGGGTGTAGATGTTTTTTTGGGCGCAAAGTTTTCCCAAAATTTTTTTTTTTAGCATTGGGGCCCTGAAAATGGTGGGGAAAAAACATAGTTCTTTCTTTTTTGGGGGGTTTAAATTTAGGGCGTTCCAGTGCATTTAAAGACTGGATAACTTTAAAATTTGCAATTTTATAAAATTGTATATTTTTTTTTATTTTTATTTTTCTTTCAAAATAGAAATATGTCTAAAAAAATCTTTTTTATGTTGTCCCCTTTAATCCATAACTTTTTTTTTTCTGTATATGAGGATTATGGCTTTTTTTTGCAGGGAGTTGACATTTGTAATGGTACCTTTTATATGGTGATATAATACTTTGATCACTTTTTATTAAGGTTTTTGCTATGCGTTTTGACCAAAATGCAGCAATCCTAGTAGTGTTTCACTGCTTTTACACAATAAAAACACGTTTTTGCATCGCCATAGTCTGAAAACAATAACTTTTATAATTTTCTGTGTACGAAGCTTTGTCGGTTCTTGTTTTTGTGGGATGATTTTATGTTTTTATTGGTATAATTTTTTGAGGGGACAAGGCTTTTAGATCACTTTTAAATCTTTTTTTTTGAAGGGGGGTGAACAAAATATTAAATCCTAGTAGTGTTTTTTTTATTTTTTTTTTTAAAGCACCACTTTAGGTATCTAGACAATTTAGTTTTACTCCCTGAGCCCGAAAAATTTAGGGTGATACCCAAATTATAAGTTTTTTATGTGAACATTTTTTTTTTTTTTTCAAAAAAGTGTTTTTTTTTCTAAAACATATTTATGCATCACTTTTGAGAGCCATAACTTTTTTTTTTTTTCCTATACGGGCTGTGAAAGGGTTTTTATTTTTTTGCAGATAACTGACATTTAATTGTACCACTGTTGGTGTTTATAGAGTTTTTGTTCGCTTTTTATTCCTTTTTTATGTCTGAAAATGAACAAAAACACAATTATGGATTTTTTTTTTTTCTTTTTTACGGCGTTCCCCGTACAGGTTTAATTAACATGACATATTTATAGGGGGGATTTTTGAGCCCCGGGGTAATACCAATATGGGTATTTTAAATTTTATTTTTATCTTTTTTGGAGCGATTGGCTTTTTGTGAAGGGGAAAAGGGTGGTGTACATTTTTCTATTTTATTTTTCGTGTTTTACTTTTTTAATTTTTTTTTTACTTTTTCACATTTTTTTCACTTCTCTCCATAGGGGGATTTGTAACAGTGATCTTGAAATCACTGTTATAAGTAGACAGTAAGAGAAGAAAAACTTATCTGGGCTCCATGACAACTGTTAAAACCATGCCCCCCAAGCTTGCAGGATGGTGACGTCACCAGACAGCCCGAATGCCTTATTAAAGCATCCGGGTTGTCGGGTGAGTTGACCAGTAGCAGCGCAGAGCGCCATTACTGCGACGTCGCAGAAAAAAAGGGGTCACTGGTCCCGTCTGCAACTTTAAATTTTCACACCAGATAGGCCGCAATAATGAAGGGTTAATCACCCTTGGCTGGAGCTCACTTCATCTGCTGGGATCGGCTTGAGGCCGGGTAACTTACCACCGGTTCCATGTGCGATCGGGAGGGCCGCTTGTAGCCCCACAATCGCCAGGAAATACCTATACGTCCTTTGGGAAACTCACTTCCCCCTAGTGCGCATGGGGACGTCCCCATTTGGGAAGGGGGTTAAATTATGATGAGCGATTTTTCATTATCCCCCTTATTGGAACGATAGTCGATATTAGCAATTATATGCTGTATCCGATAGCCATAATTTTATCGCAATGACCCTTAAAGTCTATGGGGAGGAAACAACGCTTTTAAATTTTTACAACCAAAAAGGGGGGGAGAAGTGGAATTAACATCCCCAACAGTAAACTGGGTACGTCTAAACTTGGGAAGACAATTTTGGCAACAAGTCTCAAAAAAAATCACAGATATTCACTATCCTGTCCTGTACCCCTTTATGACCCTTTAAACCCGCATGACCCCAAATTAAAAAGGCCCGAAAGGGAATATTATTGAACCATATTTTTTTAATGGACATTGACTATCCCTGCCGTACCACAGCATGACCTTAAAACAGCATGACCCACAGTTAAAAAAATGCCAAAGAAATAGTCTTTGCACCACCATTTTTGTTGAACTGGACATAGACTATGCCTGTCCTGGACCGCAGCATGACCCTTAAATCAGCATGACCCACAGATTAAAAAGTGCCGGAAAAAGGAGTTTTTGAACCACCATTTTAGTTAAACTGGACATTAACTATCCCTGTTCTGGACCGCAGCATGACCCTTAAACCTGTCTGACCCACATATTAAAAAGTGCTGGAAAAAGGAGTCTGTAAATATTATATGGATTAATATGGATTAAAATAGTGGCCTTCGCACCACTGACAACAGGTGTAATTTACTATAAAATATGTATAAAACAATATGCGTAAAACTGAGCTCTATGCGACAAACTCACGGACTGCAATAAGAGTATTTAATGTTATATGGATTAACATGACGGCTTTCGCACCACTGACTACAGGCGCAATATACTGTAAAATATGTATAACACAATATGCGTACAACTGAGCTCTATGCGCCAAACAGACATACGGACTGCAATAAGAGTTTTTAAATGTTACTGTCATGGCACACGTTGTTGCCGTGGAGGAGCAAGGTGCTACAGTGGTTAATCCCTCCAGTCGGGTGACACACCCAGTGAGAAGCCTGGCTGATAAGAGTGACAGCTCGGCTTCAAATCAGCTCAGAGGGTGTGTCGCTCAGGCCAATAGAGGAGCCCGGAGGCCACACCAATCAGCTGCTGGGGCGGTGTCTGGGTGCCTCCTTTAAACCGGCTCTGTTTCGATTATCTTTGCCTGTGAAAGGTTACCCTTTGTGCTTCTCCTGTTTTCCCGTTCACTTGTTTGCTCTGTTAGCCTGACTTTGGCTTGCTTCCTGACCTCGTTCTCATCTTCTGATTCTGTACCGCGTTACCTCCTGGTTTTGACCCTTGGCTTGTTTTACGTTTTTCTCTTGGTTTCCGATTTATGGCTTTGGCGTACCCGTACCGTTATCGACCCGGACTGCTGACTTGCACGTAGTAGCCCTGCACGTAGTAGAGTAGGGACTGTCGTCCAGTTGGAGTTTGCCATTTAGGGCAGCACGCCAAGTAGGCAGGGACAGTGGGCTGGGTGGCAGTCAGGGCCTATTGCACCTCCTCTGACGTGACAGTTATATGGATTAATATGGCAGCCTTCACACCACTGACAACAGGCGTAATTTGCTATAAAATATGTACAATACAATATGCGTACAACTGAGCTCTTTGCGGCAAACAGACGCACGGACTGCAATAAGAGAATTTAAATGTTATATGGATTAAAATGGCGGTCTTCACACCATTGACAACAGGCACAATTTACTATAAAATATGTACAACACAATATGCGTACAACTCAGCTCTTTGCAGCAAACAGACGCACCGACTTCAATAAAACTATTTAAAAGTTATAGAGAAGTTATGCTGGTTTTTGGGAACACTGAAACGCAGTGTTTGCAATAGAACTAACAAAAACAGGGACAATTTCACCTCCTATAAGAGGTCTGCTGGCCAAAAAAGTGGTAAAAAACAATGCTTTTTCAATTCAAGGTCACAGAACACACTGAGCTGCACAATATCTCCCTTCCTTGCAAAAGCCTCTACTCCTGCCACCCCCCGCACAGCCCCCCTGCTGCCCCGCGGCTGGATACACCAGAAGATATCTTTAAAACTTTCTCTGACAAAATAAGAAGTGAAATTCTCTAATCTAACTCTATTCTAAGCTGTAGCTAGGTGGATAGTTTCTTGTATTAGAAGAGACTATCTCTCAGAGCTGTTAGAACAGCTATTGGTTTAAACGCAGACATGTCCTGCTGTGAAGTGGCATAGACAGAAAATGAGCTGAACAGGAAATGCAGTTGCATAGATAAAACGGTCTCAGCCAATGAGATCCATACACCGCAAAGTGGTGACATTGTACATCCTCCCATCCTCCTCACCCCCCTCTATCCTCGGAGCTGATTGGCTGGCCGCTGGCCGCCAAAATGACAGGAAATGCTGAAAATGGCACGAAAGTAATAGATTATCTGTAAGATTGTCACCTAAAATATCGCGTGATCGGAAATTTCCGATAAACCTAAAACAGTGCCGATTTCAACTTTTGCTGATAATATCGCTCATCCCTAGTTAATATAAAAATTCTTCTGCAGATGTTACAGGACTAATAGGACATTTCTACAATACTTCTCCTAGATCTTTTAAAATATTACATCATCAAGATTAGAAACAACAAATTGGTCAAAGAAATCTAGAAACACATCACTAATAAAATGCTAAAAGGTGGCAGGAACACTACAAAGACAAAAAAACATAACTAGGTATTGTAAATATACCTAGTTCTACGTTCTAAAAATATCTAGTTTGAAAGTTCTTCCACTCATCCCCTGGGTGAAACAGTATGAGATTGTAGGCCCCTTTTAAATCTACCTAGGTAAAAATCTTGGCAAAACATGGTCTTTCAGCAACTCTGGGATTATGTGGAGAGGATAGTGATTTTTAACTGTAATCTTATTTAGCTCTCTGTAGTTAATACATGATTGCAAGGTTGAGACTTTCTTTTCTACAGTGAACAAAGGTGGCTCAGCTGGGGATGAAGATGGTCGAATTAAGCCTTTATTTAAATATTCTCGAAGTACTTGTAATCAGAAAGATTATAAATTCATTTAAAAGGAATCCACAAATGTCTGTGTATTTAGCTCACAATAGTTAAACATACCTGGAATAGCACAGCAAAAAACAAGAGAAAAAAATTCCAGCTTTGAATTGAAAAGACTTTATTGAATACTCATAAAAACTTCAAGACATATCATACAAAAGTAGCAGACTCGTTGACGCATTTCGGGGTTTCCCCTTTAGTGATAACTATGGCTATGACTAAAGGGGGAACCCTGAAATGTGTCAGCAAGTTTGCTACTTTTGTATGATATGTCTTGAAGTTTTTATGGATATTCAGTCTTGGAATTTTTTTACAGTAAAAGATATCTGGATCAAAGTTGGAATTTTTTTTTTATTATTATTCGATTTAAAAGGAATTGTTGCTCCAGGAAGCAATTTGGTTCGGCAATTGTAAGGATGATCAGGAATTATTGATTAGCTTTTATCTTCCAGCAGACATGACAGAACGGCCTTTACTATTATTATTGTTTCTTTTGAAGTGCAATTAATTCCAGGGTGCTGTACATTTGAGGGGGTCTTACAAATATAAGTTCAAATAAGGTACAATGGCAACAATAGATAATTAACAACAGGCACAGAGGGAGAGAGGACATTGTCGACAAAGGCTAACAATCTACAAGGGAGGAGGAAATAGACAGAAGGTGAGGGCAAATGTGTTTGTGGGGTGGTGAAGGGGCATAGGAGTTGGTCTAAGAACATGCCATATAAGAGTTATGAGGTGGCAACTTATGTTTCTTTGGAAAGCTCAGAAACTTGTCCTTAAAGTACTCAGAGTCAAAGGTAACAGTTCTTGATTCCCAGATGACAGATGGATTATGGACAGAAAACCACAGAATTCCTAAATTCATGAAAAATTTGACAGAAGAAATAAGAATATATAGTATTGTATTCACTATGTTTTTATTTTTTCATTACAAATGAACAGTTTATTTTGTCATACATTCTAATTTTTCTCTAGAAGGTCAACATTGTGTAATTTAACATGGAGATAAAGTATGTCTGCACTATGTCTTTTCACTTTATTCTTCTTACTTAACGCATTGATCAATTTATATATATATATATATATATATTTATATTAAATTATATTAAAATTTATATTTTATATATATAATATATAAATTTATATATATAATATATATTAAAATATATATATATTATATTTGTGACAGAGCATCTGGACGGGTTTCATAAGGGAGGGTATTTTCTCCCAAGATACCTTAAGTCTGCCAGGTAAAGAGAAACCAGAAAGTAAAGTGTCAGAGATCTAAAAGATCTCTATGGGTAGGGTTTAGTAAAACCCATTGTAACGGTCAGTGGTAGTGGATCCTCTGGACCACCACAAGCGATGGTATAAGCCACGCCAGGGAGCGTAGTCTAAAGTAGTCGGCTTTCACCAAGGCCCACTGCAAGCGGGATGGACTTGCTGCGGCGGGATTGCTACCAGGAGCTACCGCCTAAACGTGACTTGCTTGCGGTGGCAGACAAGGTGTTGCGCGGTACAGAATCATGAAGCAGGCTCGTAGTCGGGGACAGGCAAAAGGTCAGGACAGGTGGCAATGGTTCGTAGTCGGGGACATGCAGAAGGTCAGGACAGGCGGCAATGGTTCCTGGTCGAGGGACGGAGGCAGAAGGTACGGTACACAGTAGACAAACAAGATACTCAGGAACGCTTCCTCTTAAGGCACAGGGCACTATCGATTCGGTAAGGTGCTAGGGAAGAGGCAGGGCTTAAATAGGGTAAGCGCCTGGTGAAACCAATCACCGGCGCGCTGTCCCTTTAAATTTGCCAGGAGTACCACGTGCTCACTCTAGGGGGCGGGCTCGCACCCGGCCGGCAGCATGATCGCGGGCCGGGACGAGAACAGGAGCGTGGTGAGGTAAGTGGCTGTCAGGGCTGCGGGCGCATCCGCAGCCCGATCACCGAGCTGCGGCACCGGCCGCAGCTGGGAACACTGCAGAGGAGCTGGTGTGCCTGCGATCCGACACGGGGGTCGCAGGGACACCCGTAACACCCATTTTTGCAAGGGCTGGTTTGCTGGAGTGGGGATAGCGAGGGTGGGCCCTACTCCACCTGCACAGTCCTGGTCTTGGGCTGCCTGATTAAGTTTAGGTTTGTCCGCCTCATATAAGGCCAGAGCTGCAGACACCCAGTCTCAGCCTGGGAATAGGTTATCTGCCAAGAGCCTGTGGGAGCACTTTTCTTGTGGTACAGTGATTAGAGATGGACGAATTGATTCTAACAACGTGGAATTAGTTTAGAATTTCAGGAAAACTTCTATTCTGAACGAAGTCGAAGTTTGGGGTGATTCGCGGGAACGAAGCGTGTTTTTAATTTTATAAAATGGCTGCAAGCACATGGCGTTACATGGGGCAAAGAAGTCTGGGAGGAAGAAAGGCGAGCCTAAATGAATGTGCAGAGATGAAGCCATATCAAGACCGGCGGTATTTTGTGACGTCACTGCACTATATAAGTCCGGCGCGACGCTGGCAGTTTCACACTGCTTTCACTGTGCTGTGGTAGGAAGCTGCTGCTCATTTATAATCTCATACTAAAGAACTAACTTTTATACAGTGATTTTTTTGGGGGGTTTCACAGCTTGTCTCAGAGACTGCTTCTCTTACGTTCTAATTCTGATTTTGTGGGGTATTGGAATTGAAGTCCAGTGTGCTTCCAATTAAGCTGTATATACATTTTAATGCCCATCTGCTCTGTTTCTTGAGCACATTGAATATCCAAGGGTTATCTAAGCATGTTGCTGTTGTATTATTAAAGAAAACACGTTTTTTACAATCCCAAATACCACTTAATTTTTGGTTGCTCATTTCTTTTGCGAAATTTAGATCCAAGGGTTAACTAAGTATTTTTCTGCAGTTGTACTCAGTAAAAGAAACGTTTTTCACCGACAAAGAAGAAATTTTGCCTGTAGCATAATTCATATTCCGAAGGGTTAATTACGAGTTTTCTTTTGTTTTGTTCCGTAAAATACAAACCCCTTTTAACAGGCTGCAAAGCTGGGAATTGTTGGCAGCACAAATTTTTTTTGTGCAATTTTACATCCAAGGGTTAACTAAGTATTTTTCTGCAGTTGTATTCAGTAAAAGAAACGTTGTTTTTCACCGCCAAAGAAGAAATTTTGGCTCAGCCAGAGATCTACTATGTGGTCTGGGCTCAGCGCCACTATACAGCGAGGACGAACAATTTGAGGACAGTCAGCAGCTACTTGGCAAAGAAGAGGTGGGGAAGACACCCCCTGCTTCTTGCAGTATTGATGTGGAGAGTGGCATGGGAGGTTTTTTGGCGAGTGGTAAGCCTCTGCATACCAAGACCGTTGAGGAGGACAGCAGTGACAATCAAACACTCATGAAGTATAAACTAAACTATAAACTGAAGGAGACCATAACTACAGGAAATGTTTTAGGTGCTTATTTTGCATTCTGTGCCATTGTTGGTAGAATTCAGTACAAAACTGGAATGGGGGAAAAACAAAAAAAAAGCAAAAGACAAAGCTGTAAATGGGTTTGTAGGGAAAAAAGGGGAGGCACTACCCTTGTGAACGTTGGAAAAAAAGGGGGGCCCCCCCCTGTTAAAAGGGAAGAAGGGGAGGCCTCCCCCCTTAACGGTGGAAAAAGGGGGGGGCCATCCTCTGAACGGTGGAAAAAGGGGAGGCCCTCCCCTTTTTAACGGTGGAAAAAAAGGAGGCCCCCCTGTTACCCGTTCATCAATTTCTCCCGTTAATAATTTCCCCCTGTTAATATATTTTTTCCTGTTTATAAATTTCCCTGTTAAAAATTTCCCCCTGTTAATATATTTATTGTGTTCATCAATTTCCCCCTGTTCAAAATTTCCCCTGTTAATTATATTTATTCCTGTCATAAATTTCCCCTGTTTTTAATAATTCCCCCTGTTTTAATATATTTATTCCTGTTCATAAATTTCCCACTGTTCAATAATTTCCCCCTGTTAATATCTTTATTGCTGTTCATCAATATCCCCCTGTTCAATAATTTCCCCCTGTTTAAAATATTTATTCCTGTTCATCAATTTCCCCCAGTTCAATAATTTCCCCCTGTTTTAAAAATTTATTCCCTGTTCATCAATTTCCACCTGTTCAATAATTTCACCCTGTTAATATATTTATTGCTGTTCATCAATTTCCCCCTGTTCATCAGTTCCTGTCTGCCCATGTACCTGATGTCACGGCGCGCGGCGCCGCAGCTCGCCGCGGCCGTCCCCCTGTGCGCACGAGGTCCGGCACGGGTGCTGCGGCTGTCCGCAGCTGTGGTCCTTCTCCTCCTGCCCGGGAAACCCGTACTTACCAGTCCCCGCTCCTGTCTCCAGCTCTGACAGCCGCCGGCGCATTTAAACCTGCTTTAAGGGCCGATTTTTAAAGGGCCAGGCCCTTTAATTGGTTAATTGACGGCCGCTGGTCCTATATATGGTAGACGCCCCTAAACACTCGCTGCCAGTCTGTTGGTGTGGTTTGGAGCGTTTAGAGTGTATAGAGTTCAGTCTTGATTTCCCGTGTACCAGTCGCCTGTTCACGTGTCTGACCTTGCCTGTTTTTCCGCCTGCCCTGACCGTCTGGGCCCGTCTCTGACTACGAACCTCTGCCCCTGCCCTGACCTTCGCCTGTCCCGACTACGCCTCCGGATTACGATTTTGCACCACGCTGTACCCCGGCCCCCATTGCAAGCAAGTCAAGTAGGGTAACGACCTGGTAGCCCCACGCCGCAGCAAGTCCATCCCGCTTTGCGGTGGGCTCTGGTGAAAACTGGGGGCTACTTAGACTCCATTCCCTGGCGTGGCTTAGCTATCATCGCTTGCGTTGGCCACGGATCCACTCCTCCGTTAGTACAGACTGGCCATGGATTCCGCCAGGGTACCTCTGCCTGATCTCCGGGACGTCACGACGGCTCGCCCAGAGCCAGCGTATCGACCACTAGGGCCTGATGCAGAACCTGGGGGACCCTCTGCCTCCACCGCCTTGCCGCCTTTCCCGGGTCC
>JAODAL010052046.1:0-26249 GCA_025379985.1 Phyllomedusa bahiana
AGCTAAATGACTGGCTCAGAGCTCTCCAAGATTGGCGGGGTTTGGGGCGCTCACAGTGTGCAAGGGCGGCCCCACCTTTATATGTACAAGGTTTAATCCTCATTGAATTCCTTCAAGAGGTGGTTTATAACCCTGAAGCATTGGTTTCTCACATACATTACAGAACATCATGAAAATGTTACCTCCATATGATGGTGATATAAATAATATTATACTGTACAGATAAATAATGCTGCCATATATCACACACATAATAAACCAATACAATGTACATATTTTCTATATACTGTATAGATATATATCACATAATAAAGCAATACAATGTACATATACTTCTATATACTGTATAGATATATATCACACACATAAAGCAATACAATGTACATATACTTCTATATACTGTATAGATATAGATCACACACATAATAAAGCAATACAATGTACATATACTTCTATATACTGTATAGATATATATCACACACATAATAAAGCAATACAATGTACATATATACTTCTATATACTGTATAGATATATATCACACACATAATAAACCAGTACAATGTACATATACTTCTATATACTGTATAGATATATATCACACACGTAATAAACCAATACAATGTACATATACTTCTATATACTGTATAGATATATATCACACATGTAATAAACCAATACAATGTACATATACTTCTATATACTGTATAGATATCACACACATAATAAAGCAACACAATGCACATATACTTCTATATACTGTATAGATATGTATCACACACGTAATAAACCAATACAATGTACATATACTTCTATATACTGTATAGATATCACTCACATAATAAAGCAATACAATGTACATATACTTCTATATACTGTATAGATATCACACACATAATAAACCAATACAATGTACATATACTTCTATATACTGTATAGCTATAGATCACACACATAATAAAGCAATACAATGTACATATACTTCTATATACTGTATAGATATAGATCACACACATAATAAAGCAATACAATGTACATATACTTCTATATACTATGAAACCAAAGCAGAAACTGAGAGTCAAGGGTATATAAAAAATTACCTTTATTGTTTACAAACAGTTAAAAACAGTCATGTAAATAAGTATTTGTGTCCATTAGAATCCAGGAAAGATATGGGTGGCCAGGGTGAATATGCAGGCAAGAGAAATGCATGAATTGTTGTCATTGTAAAAATTAATTTGAAAACAATAAAAAAAATTTCCCCAAAGGGAAAGGTGGAGAAAACCCAAAAAAAGTAAATGCAAAGTTAAGCAAAAAGTTTTAAAAACAACCCCAGGGAAGTGAAGTGTATTGCCCCCGCAAAGGGGAAAAGTCCCCTTCCCCCGGGCAGTTCCCCCCCGCCCAAAGCCCCAACCCCGACGACTTTTCGTGTCAATTGACGTTTCCCCTCGGGGGAAAATTTACAAGTGAACCCCCCAGCATTTAATAGTCTACATAAATGGGCCTTCAATAAAGGAAAAGAATGGGGGCGGGACGCAGTGCCTCGAAAGGGCCCGCGCCGTGCCCCACAAACGGCACGCCGGGCCAATACGTCCATCCCGGGGGTTACCACATTTCGGTTTATGCGCGCCACAAAAGTTTTCGCCGGAGCAGGGCAGGCCCGCGCCGCCCACCGCGCATGCGCACAGCCAAAAGAGACCCCCGGCATGTTAGAAAGAAACTGCAATTAGATATAATATACAAGAACTGTTTTCCCCTAAAAATTTTAAAACATTCAATAGCAAAAATTACCTTAGAAAACATTACTAAGACATAATCAAAAAAAAAGAAACAATTAAAGGAATAAAATAATCAAAAAACCCGCCCGAAATTACTTAATACTGATAACAACAATAGGGGAGTAATGTGAGTAGGGGAAAAATCATGGGCCCCCAAAGGTTCTTCCATAAAGATGGGAAGGGAGACCCAACTAAAGCCACAAAGGAAAATAAAAGAAAAAATTAAAAAATTAAAAACATAAAACAATGTAAAAGCAAAAATAAATTCAAATGGAAGAAATCAAAGAATGATGATAGAATAATAAAACAACGGGAAAAAGGGAAACAAAAAGGGAAAGGGGGAAAGGGTATCCATGGTTTGGGAGAAAAATTATATGCTTTTGGTACCCCAAAATACCCTAAATTTCCGGGGGGGACTATAGAAATGAGGAGAAATCTAGTTTCTCATTAAGACCAATGGGAGCCAGGGAATTAAGAGTGGTAATCCATTTGGTCTCCCGTTGTTGTAGTGCCTTCATAATATTACCCCCTCTAATCCCGAGATGTACAATATCAATCCCATAGGCTTTCAATCCTTTGGGATTACACCCATGGTATTTCAGAAAGTGTCTCGGTAAGGTTTTTAATTGAGACACATCATCACATTCACTTGCTGCAGAGATGTCGCGGACATGCTCTCGAATACGTATTTTCAATTCTCTTGATGTAATCCCAATATACATTTTCTGACAAGGACACTGTGCCATGTTAATAACATTTTTTGTAACTGCCGTAAGATATGCAGGATCGAAAAAACACGTGATTTGTCACAAGTACTAAAGGTGTTAGTGCGAATCATGTTACAACACGCAACACAATTCCCACATGGAAAAAAGGCTTGCCTAGACACGTTCAGCAAAACCATGCAGGCACTCCAACAACGGGAGACCAAAGGGATATCTATAGTACTCTGTCTCCTTAGGAGATACAAAACAACTGATTCATTAGAATCATAATCCTCAGAATGTATTCCTTTTCAGAAAATAGTACTGAAATCAGTAGGAGAGGGAGGTAAAGGTGAGGTGAGCGGCCTAGCTCGGGGCTTTTTATTTATTTTTCCTTAAGTGGCTCTAAACTCTTGAACAGTTGCAGGAAACTTGTTCCTTTAAAACCAGGGAGAGGAAGGTTTCTAGCCCAGACTGTAAGGAACCTTCCCCTTCAGAGAAAAACATAGAGTGCATTTTATTAGGGGCCCACATTCATCTGGGATGGGCTGATTGCATCTAACACAGCCTGTGCTTGGATTTTCTCTTCCTTTTCCCACTATCCGCTCTGGAGGTGGACATCTTGAGGTTGTGCTGTTTGGACAAACACTTTGCTGCGTGCCAGATTTCAAGCCCCAGATGTACAGCGAGATCTTGCCATTACAGCAGCTCGCAAGCATGCAGGAAAGCTTCAGCAAGGATCGCGCATGCTTAGGCGTCTTATCCAGAGGGGCAAAAGTCAGAAGTGCCAGTTCCCCGTCAACACTGAGGAGAGCAAGGCTAGTTACATCTTCATCTTAGCCAAGGCACTTCTGGATGCCACACTCCCTTCCAAGGGAGGAACACACATGTTTGTTCAGATGAACAACGGCCACATGTATGTTCTTCGGGACGAGGGACCGAGAACGCTCTCAGTATACAGCTCGGCATATGAAATTGGCCTTAGATGAATGATTACACAGGGCAACGATAGACCTGCCCTTTTCTTCTATGCCTGAGAGAGAAAAAAATACTGGTGTGAGGTGCTTCCAGCCAGGGTTTAAGGGCAACACTTAAGTGATTATTTAGTTCAAATTACTGCTTGTTAACCTGTCTCTCCTAGTTGTACCTACGGGGAAGTAATCCCAATGGTGTGCTGCCTTAGGACGATCAGGAAACTTATATATACTGTATAGATATAGATCACACACATAATAAAACAATACAATGTACATGTACTTCTATATACTGTATAGATATATATAAACTTCATATACTGTAGAATTTTATGATACTGCCACATAACAAAAATGCCACCATATAACATAAAAATGCCTCTAAACACTACACATATAACTAATACTACTGTATATATAAATACTTCCTTACTATAGTGTACATAAAAATAATACTACCATGTTTCACCCACAAATACTGCCTTGCAGTACATATATAAACTATAAACTGTGTGTGTGTGTGTATATATATATATATATATATATATATATATATATATATATATCACCTTTATATACTGTTGAATATGTTA
Source organism: Phyllomedusa bahiana (assembly GCA_025379985.1). Taxonomy (NCBI): domain Eukaryota; kingdom Metazoa; phylum Chordata; class Amphibia; order Anura; family Hylidae; genus Phyllomedusa; species Phyllomedusa bahiana. The sequence continues at coordinate 4,048 of JAODAL010052046.1, forward strand.
TTGTCAAAGAATAAGAAAAGCAGCTAAATAATGCACAAAAAACAATACTGGATATATAAATACTTACTTTCTATTGTGTACATATAAAGACCTGAATAGAGATATATATACTTCCATGTACTGTACATATAAATAATCCCACACATTGTACATATTAATACCACCGCTATATATTACTACTGTACTGTATGGATGTGTGTGTATAATTATATATATATATATATATATTATATTATATATATCCATCCCACACATATATAACAAATCTATACATCTTTAATATGGTGTTGATATAAATATCTTCATATAAGTACCTCTATTTCTGTATATACTATACATATAAAACCTCTGCACATTATTCAGTGTAGAATAATACTGCTATTCTGTACAGTATTACTAGTACTGATATACTAAACACATTAATGATGCCACTATATTGTACTCACTAATAGCACTGTTCATGATAATAGCACCTCTAAACCGTGCATATTACTTCTGGGCTGTACAGATAAAGAATACTACAATACTGTGCACATAAATATCCATGCTATATACTAAACTATACACACATATGTAGAGGAACAGGACGTCATAGATTTTATTACAAGATCAGCTAAAGGGAGTGACATGACAGATGGAAAATCTGATTGTGTAGTTTCTAGTCCTGCTGTCACTGCTACAGGTGTAGCAGAACTAAACAGAACAGATATTGCTCCATGATATCACGGCACAGAATGTTATCTCACCTTTTTCAATGGCCTTTGTTTACAGATCAGAGCAGATAACAGGAAAAGCCGTGATATCATGGTCAAGCTGTGCTCTGCTACATCTGTACTCTGCTGTGTGTCCTTGCTACCAGATCTGAGCCACCTCTATCATGTTACATCTTCAGCTCTGGCTTTCTCTGCAGGAGAGGGAGGGGGAGGTAGAACCTATGCTAATTCTGCCAAAGGAACGATCGATAATTGTGCTATAATTAGGAGAGGGGATTGAGTGAGTTTGGGGAGAACCTTCAGGGGCACCCCACAGGAGCAGCATCCAAAACATAGAGCCAGCAGGCTGTCCTTGAATGCACTCGCCTAACTCATGTTGGATGGACTCGCTGGGCATCATACATGAAAACTGTCTTGGTGTAAGACTGTTCTTGTTGCCCATAGCCATGAATCAGAGCTCCCCTTTCATTTCATAAAGTGCTATGAAAAAAGGGAATCCTGACTGGTTGCTATGGGCAACGAAGAAAGTCTTAGACCAAGACAGCTTTCATACATGTCGCCCTCTATTCCAGGTTGAAGTCCTTATGCTTTGATCATAAGTAACAGTATTAGGCTGGGTGAGCCGACCAGAGGTCCTAGAGGCCCTACCGGAGGTCTGGTGGGTCATTCCAACCCTTCGTGTAAATTTATATCATTACTGAACAGAGACAAAAAATGTGGATGAAATGTATCAATCCATTAATTTTACCCCGACCTACAGAAGTAATTATGAATTGTCCTATTTTGAGAAACCAAACCACTGTCCATGGTCCGGGGATTTCCTATGCTTACCGGATGTGTTTCTTCTCAGGTCAATGAAGATACAATTTGACCATCTTGAATTTGCTTAGGATGAATTAATCATTAAACTTTTGTAGAAAGACTGTTCGAGCAGCTGGAACGAGTGACTTCCTAACCCTCCTCCTCCCCCAAAGCGATTGTCCTGTTTTCATTTGATTTTGTTTCTTTATTTTAGGGCGACCTCCCAGATTTGCTTACCAAAGTAACTGACCTATTGAGCAAGGTAAATAGGAATATTGTGGTGGAAAAATGACTAAAAACTGTTTCTAAGTTAAAGTTTTAGATTTGAGCAAATAAAGACTTGGCTTATGGAGTCTAACGTAAAACCTGAATCTACTCAGAGTTTCCCAAAAATCCCACCTTAGACTGAACATCTCAGCTCTGTGATGGTGTCGGTCATGGGGCCACAAAGAAGATATATAGACGACTTCTTAGAGACAGAAATGTTCAACATGAAGCGTAAAAACTTTCCCTTATTCTTTTCATAGAAAATGAAGGGTCCTAGTTGATCGGCCCCTCTCTACCATTTACTGCACTAAAAAAGATCAGATCTCCATAGACCGTTATAAATGTAGAAATAAGATGTAATGTTACCAACTAAGCACTCGTACGATTGTACAAATGTTCTAGGGTTTTACAATTCTATAGAACAGCTCTGCCCACCAGTCGTCGGGTTAAAAAAGACCGCCTGCCACACCTCACCAAGTGACCATATAGAGCACAAGACTTTCTATGGTGGCACCAACCATTTGTTTGGCAACAGACCTGCCTTCTTTCTAGCACAATTGTCGACCGGTTTCAGGAGACAAATTTTAGGATAAAAGTTTGGCCATGGATTACGACTGCTGGTGAGGCCCAGAAAGTGCCATGTCGTGGCGGGTGAGGCCCAGACATTGCCATGTCATGGCTGGTGGGGCCCAGACATTGCCATGTCGTGGCTGGTGAGGTCCAGATATTGCCATGTTGTGGCTGGTGAGGCCCAGACATTGCCATGTTGTGGCTGGTGAGGTCCAGACATTGACACGTTGTGACTGGTGAGGCCCAGACATTGCCACGTTGTGGCTCGTGAGGCCCAGACGTTGCCATGTCGTGGCTGGTGAGGTCCAGACATTGCCAATGTCGTGGCTGATGAGGCCCAGACATTGCCATGTTGTGGCTGGTGAGGCCAGACGATTGCCATGTCGTGGCTGGTGAGGCCCAGACATTGCCATGTCGTGGCTGGTGAGGCCCAGACATTGCCATGTTGTGGCTGGTGAGGCCCAGACGATGCCATGTTGTGGCTGGTGAGGCCCAGACATTGCCATGCTGTGGCTGGTGAGGCCCAGACATTGCCATGCTGTGGCTGGTGAGGCCCAGACGTTGCCATGTCGTGGCTGGTGAGGACCAGACATTGCCATGTCGTGGCTGGTGAGGGCCCAGACATTGTCATGTTGTGGCTGGTGTAGGGCCAGACGGTTGCCAGTGTCGTGGCTGGTGAGGCCAGACATTGCCGAGTCAGTGGCTGGTGAAGCCAGACTTGCCGTGTCGTGGCTGGTGAGGCCCAGACGATTGCCGTGTCGTGGCTGGTGAGGCCCAGACGTTGCCGTGTCGTGGCTGGTGAGGCCCAGACGTTGCCGTGTCTTGGCTGGTGAGGTCCAGACGTTGCCGTGTCGTGGCTGGTGAGGCCCAGACGTTGCCATGTCGTGGCTGGTGAGGCCCAGGCATTGCAGTGTTGTGGCTGGTGAGGGCCCAGACATTGCGGTGTTGTGGCTGGTGAGGGCCAGACATTGCCATGTTGTGGCTGGTGAGGCCCAGCATTGCCATGTTGTGGCTGGTGAGGCTCAGCATTGCCATGTTGTGGCTGGTGAGGCCCAGGCATTGCCATGTTGTGGCTGGTGAGGCCCGACATTGCCATGTGTGGGCTGGTGAGGCCCAGTCATTGCCATGTGTGGCTGGTGAGGCCCAGGCATTGCCATGTTGTGGCTGGTGAGGCCCAGGCATTGCCATGTTGTGGCTGGTGAGGCCCAGGCGTTGCCGTGTCGTGGCTGGTGAGGCCCAGACGTTGCCGTGTCGTGGCTGGTGAGGTCCAGACGTTGCCGTGTCGTGGCTGGTGAGGCCCAGACGTTGCCATGTCGTGGCTGGTGAGGTCCCAGAACGTTGCCGTGTCGTGGCTGGTGAGGTCCAGACGTTGCCGTGTCGTGGCTGGTGAGGGCCCAGACGTTGCCATGTTGTGGCTGGTGAGGCCCAGACGTTGCCATATTGTGGCTGGTGGGGCCCAGACGTTGCCATGCTGTGGCTGGTGAGGGCCCAGACATTGCCATGTCGTGGCTGGTGAGGGCCCAGACATTGCCATGTCGTGGCTGGTGAGGCCCAGGCATTGCAGTGTTGTGGCTGGTGAGGGCCCAGACATTGCGGTGTTGTGGCTGGTGAGGGCCAGACATTGCCATGTTGTGGCTGGTGAGGCCCAGACGTTGCCATGTGGTGGCTGGTGAGGCCCAGCGTTGCCATGTTGTGGCTGGTGAGGCCCCGTCGTTGCCATGTGTGGCTGGTGAGGCCCTGACGTTGCCATTTTGTGGTTCGTGAGGCCCCAGACGTTGCATGTGGTGGCTGGTGAGGCCCAGACGTTGCCTGTTGTGGCTGGTGAGGCCCAGACGTTGCCATGTTGTGGCTGGTGAGGCCCAGGCATTGCCATGTTGTGGCTGGTGAGGCCCAGGCATTGCCATGTTGTGGCTGGTGAGGGCCCAGCATTGCCATGTGGTGGCTGGTGAGGCCCAGACGTTGCCATGTGGTGGCTGGTGAGGCCCAGACGTTGCCATGTGGTGGCTGGTGAGGCCCAGACGTTGCCATGTTGTGGCTGGTGCGGGCCAGTCGTTGCCATGTTGTGGCTGGTTTGGTCCAGACATTGCCATGTTGTGGCTGGTGAGGCCCAGACGTTGCCATGTTGTGGCTGGTGAGGTCCAGACATTGCCATGTTGTGGCTGGTGAGGCCCAGACATTGCCATGTTGTGCTGTGAGGGCCAGACATTGCCATGTTGTGGCTGGTGAGGCCCAGACGTTGCCATGTTGTGGCTGGTGAGGCCCCAGACATTGCCATGTTGTGGCTGGTGAGGCCCAGACGTTGCCATGTTGTGGCTGCTGAGGCCCAGACATTGCCATGTTGTGGTGGTGAGGCCCAGACGTTTGCCATGTTGTGGCTGGAGAGGCCCAGACGTTGCCATGTTGTGGCTGGTGAGGCCCAGACATTGCCATGTTGTGGCTGCTGAGGGCCCAGACATTGCCATGTTGTGGCTGGTGAGGCCCAGACATTGCCATGTTGTGGCTGGTGAGGCCCAGACTTTGCCATGTTGTGGCTGGTGAGGCCCAGACATTGCCATGTTGTGGCTGGTGAGGATCAGACGTTGCCATGTTGTGGCTGGTGAGGTCCAGACGTTGCCATGTTGTGGCTGGGAGGCCCAGACGTTGCCATGTTGTGGCTGGTGAGGCCCAGACGTTGCCATGTTGTGGCTGCTGAGGGCCCAGACATTGCCACGTTGTGGCTCGTGAGGCCTCAGAATAAAACATTATTTTGTACTGCAGTTGTGGTCCAATAAATCTCTGTAGGAAATCACATCTAATATTCACATCTAAGCAAATGACTATTTTATCTACTTTATATTTCAGTGAGGAAATCTGCAGTCATTTAATACCTGTTATTGCCTTCTAGGGTACAGATAAACTAACTGGGAAAGAAATCTATGAAATTTTAGTAAGTTCAAAAAGTTTTCATATATTTCTAACTTTTTTCGTTTGCTTTTGCTGCTCAGTTTCGAGCCGTCGTGATAATCATTGTGTGGTGTGAATGAAGAAGATCAACGATTGAAAGAAAAGGGGAAAAATCCTGTAAAACTCCTACAGTAGTTTTTAAAGAAACGGCATTTGTAATCATACAAGGCAATGCTAAGTGGCACAGGTTTTTTTGGAGATGCACTGATGCTCCTCATGCAGCACAAAGAGGGTTCCTCCCCGCTATGAGGATCGTCCTGATGAACATGGACTTTATAGTCCCAAAAAATGCAGTCTAGCCTGGATCCAGTTATGGGGTAGGGGTGTTCCTATCTCCTAGAAAATGCTATGCAATGTTATAATTAGAGGGGGGTCTGACCTTGGTGACCTTTACTAATCCAAAGAACGAGGGGAAGTCATTGTTTTTGTAGCACTGTATATACTTCCAAGTTTTCCCTCTACTGTTGTCCCCAGCCATGTCTCTTCAGTGCATTGATGTTTGGTTAGTAGTGTTAGTTTCAGATTCAGGCTAGTTAAAATCGATCCAAATGCTTTGGTTAAGGTTGGTCCAAATCAAATTTTGATTTACATTGCAAAAATTAATCTCTAACCAAAAAATTAGTTATGGTTTTCAGGTCTTTTTAAGGTTTCATTTTTCCTTCTCAGCAGATCTGGTTGTTGTGATGTGACGAATGATCCCACAGCACATTAGGCCAGAAGAGGCGCTGTAATGCTCACCCTCATTGGGGTTCAGGTTAAGACTATCTATACAAAGAAAGGGGACTCATTGTTGAAGGTAGAGTGTATGTAGTAACAATACAACACCTTGGCCATTGACGAGCTTGAACCCTTTTCCTTCAACAAATATTTTTAATACCTAAAATTTAATCAAAAATTATTTTTAAAAAGTAGCTTTAAAATGACCTCCCCAGATCTGTATAGTAAGTGTCTGTATGCGATCCGCTCACTCAATAGCCGGGCCCCCAAATCAGATGTGGAGACAGATAGAAATTATTCAGTGTTTTCTTATAGGAGCTGTTTAAGCAACATTGACTCAGAATCCTATTCCAGTTGCTACCTCATTAGGACCTGTTAGTTTGACCTATACCCTATTATATGCCTCACTCCAATAGGGGCACCCACGGCGAAATCACTGCATCCCGATTGCTGAACATGGCAGCTGGATGTCTTGTAAAGGCCTCCATCACTGCCATGTTTTTGATTTCCCAAATTCCGGCTCCAGGCAGGAAGTGGGGATAATGCCATCTTGGTACACACTAATGCATTGTCTATACAATGCATTAGGTTATATAAACGTGCCCCCTAGTGGTGAAGCGCCCTAGCTGGACTCAGTTACAGTGAAAAAAAAAGTTTTAACTTTGTAAAAAAAAGAAATTACAACAAATCAAAAGTTAAAATCACCCTCCTTTTGCCATTTTACAAATAAAAAAATTAAAATAATAAAGTCACACAAATTTGGTGTCGCCGCATCCGAAAAAAGGTCAGATCTATTAAAATACAACTTCATTTATCCCGTACGCTAAACACCATAGAAAAAAAAATTCCCAACGCCAAAATTGCGGTTTTTTTAGTCCCTTCACGTCCCCTAAAAATTGGAATAAATTTAATTTGTCACATGTATTCCAAACTGGTAGCAATAAAAAGTGCACGGCAGCCCGCAAGCAAAGCCACATCACTCAAGTCCATAGGTGTTATTACAGAAAAGTTATTGGTTGCAGAAAATGGTGCCGCGGCGAAAATTTCAAAAATAGAAAATGTTTGAAATTTTTATAAGGTACCAAAACATATTGGAAACCCTACATGTTTGGTATCGCCGGATGAGCGTTAACCTGTAGACTACAGATAATACATCATTTTACTGAAGATTGATTGCCGTAAAAGAAAAACTCCCGCAAACCGGGCGCAAGTTGTTTTGTTCCATATTTTGCCCCACTTAGAATTTTTTTGTGGTTTCCCAGTATGTTCTATGGTAATATGAATAACATCATTAGAAAGTAAATCTTGTCCCGCAAAATGAAAGCCCTCATATGTCTATGTAGGTGGAAAAATAAAAAAAGTTATGGCTCCTGGAAGGAGAAAAATGAAGTCCTATTTTTTTCTTTGGAGGGGTTAGGCCGTGTTCACACGGCTTATTTCACCGTGGATTGGCGCCGTACTCTGCGCCGGATTTGCGCTGCAGTACGGCGTCAATCCATCGGAGTAATTACGGTAATCCACTGTTCTCATAGAGAACAGTGGATTCCGTCGCTCCTCCCCGCTCGGCGAATCCCCCGGGCGGGGAGAAAGTGACATGCACATTATCCAGGCGCAATACACGCCGTGGATAATGGAAGTCTATGAGGCCGGTGGGCCGCACCCCCGCCCCCGCACCCGCCCCTTATTCAAGCCGGAATTGCGAGCGCAATCCGGCTCGCAAATCCAGCGTGAATAAGCCGTGTGAACGGGGCCTTAAAGGGTTAAATACTGCATGGGGAAGTGAATTGCTATCTGCCTGCAGATTTCATCTGACTTGGACTTTATATACTCGGTTACTTATGAATCTAATTTTTCTTTTTTCACTCTTTGGTATTTGACCTACGTTATTTCTCCATTTTGCAAGTGTTGAGCTGTAAGAAAAAAAAAAACAGATACTCTTTTTTTTTTGTTTAGCTATAATATAAAATGGGTTAGAAAACCAAAATTATAATTTAGAAATATTTCTTGGCTGAACCGAATGTGACAAACGGATAAACAACCGATATAAAATTTAGAATTTTTTTTGGGATGAAATACAAAATGGGTTAAAAACAGATATAAAATATTCTACAACCTCCGTGTATAAGAGAAATATTATGAGAATAGTAACACATAGATATTACTAGTTATTCATTATCTAGTCGCTGCTACTAGTAATGTCTGGATGTATTTCACTTATCTGTTTTCCATTAGGTGGACTTTGGGTGCTTTGAACAGGGACTTTTTAAAACTGATAATCCGCTCGTGGTAAGAAATCGCCCTTATTGATTCATCTTGGTTTTCCCTATATTGTAACGGCCCACACAGTCCATATGTTTCTCTTGGCCGATGGAAGTAAAGTTTTAGATGCTCAATCACGAGGTTCTCAGAATTGAACAATTTATTTTGGATTCTTCCTGAATAATTACAGTCCCGTCCCTCGATTCGCTGCGATGAATGGAGACGGCTTTATAGTCAATGATTGTGTTAAGATTCATTTCTTTAATGAGCAACTAACATGCAATGTGTATTACAGGGAAATCTTCTAGAAGAAAATAAAGAACTATTGAAGGAAGCGCTGGACAATGTTCTTGAAATAGTGAAGGTAACAAAAAAAACCCTTCCATTCCACGTCTGATGTTGTGATAGGACAGTTCTGATCAAAATGTTATAGCTCAGAAGTTGTACGACACCGCGGCAAACGTGATGTAGACCCATAATTCTAACAAACCCAGAGCCATGAAGGAGATTTATACCAAACATCCCAAGATCTAGGTTACTTAATAGATAAGCTTGAAATAAGGACCCAGGTCATCAAGTCCAAGCTATCGCCTATTGTGTCATCTGGAGGAAGACAGAGAAACCTCCATGACGTGGACCCAACTGCCCCATATTAGAGGAAACCTTCCTGACACAGAAACTGGAAATCAGAGACTTTCCCTGGATCATTGTCTCCTCTCCAGAATATTATAGATCTCATCAAAGCCATCTAGATTCTTCAAGTTAGTTATTGCCCATCCCATACTCTTGTGACCTGAGCTCCATAGTGTCACCGCTCTTAGAGCAAAGAATCCCCGTTTGTGATGATGGTGAAACGCTCTTTCCTATGGACAGGGGCCCAGTACTGTACACAATATCCCATGTGTGGCCCCACTAGTGATCTGTATAGAGGTGACTATGTCCTTATACACGAGGGGCCAGTATGTACTACAATATCCCATGTGTGGCCCACTCTGTGATCTGTATAGAGGTGACTATGTCTTATACACAGGGGCTCCAGTACTGTACACATTATCCCCTGTGTGGCCCCTCTAGTGATCTGTATAGAGGTGACTATGTCCTTATACACAGGGGCCAGTACTGTACACAATATCCCTTGTGTGGCCCCCACTAGTGATCTGTTTAGAGGTGACTATGTCCTTATACACAGGGGCCAGTACTGTACACAATATCCATGTGTGGCCCCCACTAGTGATCTGTATAGAGGTGACTATGTCCTTATACACAGGGGCCAGTACTGTACACAATACCCATGTGTGGACCCTCTAGTGATCTGTATAGTAGAGGTGACTATGTCTTATACACAGGGGCCAGTACTGTACACAATATCCCATGGTGTGGCCCCTCTAGTGATCTGTATAGTGGTGACTATGTCCTTATACACAGGGGCCAGTACTGTACACAATATCCATGTTTTGGCCCCTCTAGTGATCTGTATAGAGGTGACTATGTCTTATACACAGGGGCAGTACTGTACACATATATCCCTGGTGTGGCCCCACTAGTATCTGTATAGAGGTGACTATGTCCTTATACTACTAGGGGCCAGTACTGTACGCAATATCCCATGTGTGGACCCCCACTAGTGATCTGTTAGAGGTTGACTATGTCTTTATACACAGGGGCCAGTACTGTACACAATAGCCATGTGTGGCCCCACTAGTGATCTGTATAGAGGTGACTATGTCCTTATACACAGGGGCCAGTACTGTACACAATATCCCATGTGTGGCCCACCTCTAGTGATCTGTCTAGAGGTTTACTATGTCCTTATACACAGGGGCCAGTTACTGTACACAATATCCCATGTGTGGCCCCACTAGTGATCTGTATAGAGGTGGCTTATGTCCTTATACACAGGGGCCAGTACTGTACACAATATCCCATGAATGGCCCCCTCTAGTGATCTGTATAGAGGTGACTATGTCCTTATGCACAGGGGCACGTACTGATACACATATCCCATGTGTGGCCCCCACTTATGTGATCTGTATATAGGTGACTATGTCCTTATGCTCTGGGGCCAGTAATATACACATTATCCAATGTGTGGCCCCTCTAGTGATCTGTATAGAGGTGACTATGTCCTTATACACAGGGGCCAGTACTGTACACATTATCCCATGTGTGGCCCCTACTAGTAATCTGTATAGAGGTGACTATGTCCTTATACACAGGGGGCCAGTACTGTACACAATATCCATGTGTGGCCCCACTAGTGATCTGTGTAGAGGTGAGTATGTCCTTATACGCAGGGGCCAGTTACTGTACACAATATCCCATGTGTGGCCCCAACTAGTGATCTGTGTAGAGGTGACGATGTCCTGATACACAGGGGCCGGTACGGGACACAATATCCCATCTGTGGCCCCCTAGTGATCTGTATAGAGGAGACTATGTCCTTATACACAGGGGCCAGTACTGTAACAATATCCATGTGTGGCACCCTAGTGATCTGTATAGAGGTGGCTATGTCCTTATTACACAGGGGCCAGTACTGTACACAATATCCATGTGTGGCCCCACTAGTGATCTGTATAGAGGTGACTATGTCCTTATACACAGGGGCCCAGTACTGTACACAATATCCATCTGTGGCCCCTCTACTAGTGATCTGTATAGAGGTGCTATGTCTTATTACACAGGGGCAGTATGTACACATATATCCCATTGTGGCCCTTAGTGATCTGTTTAGAGGTGACTATGTCTGGTGCATGGGTTCTTCCCTTTTCTGATTACATTATTGTGTTTGCCATTGGCGCAGCTGCCTGACATGTGGTTCCTGTGGGATTATGCTGGTACTTAGAACATATGTCGACCTTTGAGCAGTAAAGCATTTCTGTTAGGATGTAAATCTCCTCGTATTGGTGTTTTGGATATTATAGTTATGGTATTTCATACATTCCTTTCTGTGAGGTGGGTTGTATTCTCTTCTGTTTCATATGCCCCATTGATAGATGTGGTTTTCCATTTGTGTGGGGGTTAGAGGCTTCATCCTCACAATATTCCACTTGCAGGAGGTTTCTGGAGTGAATAACTTATCTTGTAGGGTAACTATATGTGTTTCAGATTTGTATTAGCTGTGCTATAGCAGAACCTGATACATTAGAATAATCTCTGATAGAATAATACATGGAACCGAACCATATATTGTGTAACCATGTCCTTTTATTACAGGGACATCTTGGTCTTCTGGGTCTGGGAGACGTTGCCTGTCCACCTGTAAGTGTGATTTTTATGACTTTTATAAGTGTACAAAATCGCTCCCTATTTACAGATATGTTTATACTGAAGGGTTTGGGGAGATGGCCGTCTGCAAAATCAGTGTTTGGCCAACAGCTCTATCATGTGTATGGACGGCTTAACAAGACAGAGCAAATGTCTGGATGGCAGAAAATGTAATTCCAAACACTTCAGGCCTTTTACATGGGTTGGTGATTGGGCTCCATCAGAAGAGCCGACTCCTGGGCACTGGCCGGTGTAAGATCTCTCCGATCAGCTGACTTAGGAGTTAAAGCTTGTAGGGCGGCTGATCTGATTGGTTTTGCAGATAGAAAGGCTCATTGGTCGGCAACATATCTTCAGGTGTAAACATGGGATGTGAAGCTGACAAGATGCACAGACTGTATGAGGGACTAAGGGCCACATGAGCAATCGTTCCTTCCTCATGCCAAAAGCACTGCCCTACATGATGGCCTTCAATGAGCTGAAGAGGTTCATCTGATGCCCAGGAAGAGGTCTGTCCAACATAAAGTGCATTTGATAGGATATAGGTTCCTAAAAGAAGAAGTTACAAGAGTTTAAAACAATATTGTCTGGATTTCATGTAGAAAGTATAAGCCATTGAGATGCCTCCTGAGAAAGTTGAGCTGTGTAACCCAACACTTGTATTGTCTCTTGGTATATTTATATCGTTTTGAGCTGATGGTTATTTTTGCCTTCTCTCCATAATGTGTCTTGTTTCTTTTCAGTTGGTTGGAGAAACTCCGGGTCTTGTGAGTTCATTTCTTTGATTCAAGAACACTTTTTGAGCGAATGGTTTTTTTTTGCTTCATCAGAACAGTCTTAGTGTAGATAGACGCTCAGTTATATGTTCTTAATATTATTCATCTTCATGTATTTTTGGAACAATATCTCCTCTGTGGCATAAAGTTTAATGCAAACGTGCAGCTTTATATAGAGAAAATACAGAACAAAGTTTACAGCCGTGTGAAGTGTAAGAGCCGGGAGAGCCGCAAATGTAATATATACAGCGGAGGAAAGCCACAGAATGGCTGAGCATGAACTGAAGGGAAGCAGCAATCACAGATAATAGCACTATGGACTGGTGTGGACACTTCAGGGATCCTAAATAATGCAGGTTCTTATAAAAAAAAAAGTTTGTTTTGTATTTTCTCTATATAAAGCTGCACATTTGCATTTATCTATATCCCAAAGATTGGATATGGTTCCAAAAATAAATGAGGATGAATAATAATTAAAACACATAAGTGAGTGTGTATATGTACTAAGGCTGATAAGGGGATGTGAAAGTGTCCCTAGAACTACACTCCCCACAATTCCTGCATAAAGATAATAAGAATAATGGTAGATAATAAATAAGAGGATTTCTGCTTCATCCCCATAATGTGTCTTGTGTCTTTTCAGAAGGAAGGATCAACTTCAGGTCTTGTGAGTTAATTTCTTTAATTCAAGAACAGTTTCTGAGTGAATGGTTATTGTTGTTTCATCAGAACAGTCTTAGTGTAGATAGACGCTCAGCTATATGTTCTAAATATTATTCATCTCCATGTATTTTTGGAACCATATCCAATCTTTGGTATAAAGTTTAATGCAGCTTTATATAGAGAAAATGCAGAGCAAAGTTTACAGCCGTGTGAGCTGCAAGAGTCGGGAGAGCCGTAAATATAATAGATAGAATTGCTGAGCACGATACCCAGCTGAGGGGAAGCAGCGACCACAGACATTAGCACTATGCTCCTGTATGTCCTGGTTATGGAGAATTTACTTTCCGCAATATGTAATGATCCAGGCATAACAGGAATTAACGTTGCTAGGAAAGAGTATAAATGTTCAGCATTCGCGGACGACCTTTTTGTATAGTTAACTAACCCGGTCACTTCCCTTCCATCCATTATGTCCGTACTTCAGAGATTTGGCACATTGTCCAATTTCAAAATTCATATATCCAGGTCTGAAGCATTGAGTGTAGGCCTATCCCCTTCAGTACTCTCCCAGCTTAAACGTGACCATCCCTTCGTGTGGCCTTCTAAGGGCCTGTCGTACTTGGGGATAACTATTCCGGCGACTCTGACGAACCTCTTTTCTCTTTTCTCTAAAGTATGCTTAACCTAATCACTCGGGACTTAGCCTCCTGGACTAAGCAATGCTTTTCCTGGTTTGGCAGAGTCACTATTTTGAAAATGACGATATTGCCTCGCATTCTTTACCTATTACAAGCAATCCTTATTTCCATTCCGAACTCTTTTTGGTGCCGTATGCGCCGTCTTTTTACGTCGTTTGTTTGGCCCTCTGCTCGCCCTAGGCGACCAGACGCAGGATTCTAGGTGGGCTGGGACTTCCTGATTGTAGGAAATACTATTTAGCCTCAGCGTATGCCAGGGTACTGGATATGGTGTGTCAGGACGATAGGAAGATATGGACTCGCATTGCACGTGATGTCTCTCCCTTATCCTTGGTGTCGCTTCCCTGGGTCTGGACTCCTTCTCTTGCGAACTGCTATAATTTTTCTTACTCTAAACATACTTTAATTTCGGTTAGCTCCCATAAGGCGTACCAGAATCTAATTGATAGGTCAGGACCTCTCCTGCCAATCTCAGATAACCCTTCCTTCCCGCCGGGCCTGGGCTCACATTCCTTTTTTGGGAGCTCTAAGTTAATCCCTCTATGCCTCCACCAGGTGATGGTCAGCGATCAGATTATCCCGCTATCAGGCCTAGCGGTGGCATCTCCTGCTCCTGCGTCCTCCAGTTTCCAGTACCTTCAACTAAAACATTTCCTTTCCTCCTATGGGAATACCCTCAATGCCCAGAGACCCCTCACTAGATTTTAACAACTGTGTCTGCAACACTCTCCTCCGAGACACTCCATCTCTATGCATTACTCTGAGCTCTCTGCTAGTGACCGGCTGGATCTCCCTTTCTATTGCGCTGCCTGGGAGAAAGACCTTGGTAAGTGTTTTCTCCCCTCACAATGGTACAAATGTTTTGATTTTACTCATAAAGCCATCACAGCCACAAGAGCACAGGAGAGTAGTCCCCGGCGCCGCCGCCACCCGCCGGCGCCGATTGTTTACCTGCCAAGTTGCTAGCAGTTGCTAAGTAATTGGCTGCGGCGGCGGCAGGCAGCAGCGGCGCGCGGCACATGGCGCAGGCGCAGATCACTCTCTGACTGGGGGCGGCGCCGCTCGCGAGACTAACCGCGCGGTGCTGGGGTCTGACGCCGGATGTGACGTTAATCCCCAGCGTTCGCGCCACAGAGCAGTGAGCACAAACGAGCAGTGAGCGAGTCACAGTCAGAGCACTGAGAGCAGAGGAGATTTTCTGGTGAATTTCTGGAGAGCAGCAGCTTTATTTAAGAGTCAGGAGGCAGAAGCCCTCTTTCTGTCACTACACTGACTCAGTGACAGCAGCACAGCAGGAGCCCCTTGATTGTCACACTTGTCAGCAGCACAGCAGGAGCCCCTTGATTTTCAGCAGGAGCCCCCTTAAATCCCAGGGGCCCACTTGATTGTTAGCAGGAGCCCCCTTGTCCCTTGATTGTCAGCAGGAGCCCCCTTAAATCCCAGGAGCCCCCTTGATTGTCAGCAGGAGTCCACTTGATTGTCAGCAGGAGCCCCCTTAAATTTCAGCAGGAGCCCCCCTTGATTGCAGGAGCCCCATTAAATCTCAGCAGGAGCCCGCTTGATTGTCATCAGAAGCCCCTTGAATCTCAGGAGCCCCTTGAGTCAAGAGCCGTTAAGACAGGGGCCAACGTGAGACAGGAGTCCCGTGAGACAGGAGCCAATGTGGTCGGACAAAGGTGACCACCTTTGTAGAGGCCCTATAATTATTATGGGTTGTACTGTGCTTTTCCAGTCCCTATTTCTTGCTTAGCTTTTCAGTTGTCTGGGAAAGCTGGGTGAAGAGCTCCCAATGTTGGAAACATTTTTTATAGATTCCACACATTTTTCTCAGATGACAAGTTTGACCATTCTGGTGGTAATCTATTCCTGTCCCTATCCCTGATTATTGCTAAGCAGACTTGTCATCTGGGAGAGCTGGAATCTATAACAAATGTGGTCGGCATTGAGAATTTTACAAATGTTGTCATGGTGGTGAGTGACCAGCAATGCTGTTTATACCAATACAAATCCCCTAGTGAAAAGTGAAAAAAGTAAAAAAAAAAAAAAAAAGTGAAACACAAAAAGTAAAATAAAACACGTACACTGCTCTTTTCCCGTTTACAAACGGCAATCGACCCAAAAATAAAGTACATATATTTGGTGTCGCCGTGTACATAAGACATATAAATATATCATGTTATTTGGAACGCCATTAAAAAAAAACAACAAATAATTAGTTAAGTTTACTCTACAATGCATACTGATGCAATTGCAAAACAGAAATATTAAAATATGCTATTTTTAGGACAAGAATGCGTCGTGAAGTCACTAACAGTCATTAAGCCACTTGTTAAGGCCTCAACTTAAGTCGATTGATAAGAGCTTAGCAATCGACTCCGGGGACTACAGGAGAGCACATTCTGACTCGCTGGTATAAGGTTCCCCAGGTATTGCATAATGGTTCCCACAAGTTCCTGAGGGTTGTCGGCGCTGTGGAACCTCTAAAGGGACTGTGCTCCACATATGGTTGGACTGTCCCTCCCTGACAGGTTTCTGGCACACAGTATACCGTGCTGTTAAGGATATCTCGGGGCTATCGGTTCCTGGGACCCCAGAGGCGGCATTATTGTTCATGTTTGACATTGGTGCCTCCACTTATAAAAAATCCCTCCTCAGGCATTTACTGCAGGCGGCTAAACCTGTCATCCCTAGACACTGAAAGTCGGTGGACCCACCTTCTATTGAAGAGTGGTCTACCGAAGTCACCCATGGAAGAACTTCTAGCTACTGTACAACGGAGGATCAGGCTCGGTTGTTAACTAGGACGTGGGCGCCATGGCTCCAATTCCAAGACTCCTTCGCCTTTTGCTCCCTCCATGTGTAGATGGAGCAGGGCTTGTGAGATATTAAACTCCCCACCCTTTTCGTTCTTCCTTGTTTCTCTCCTTAGTCCCCTTCCTTCCCCCTCTTCTCCTGTGCAATTGTGTGTGAGCATGTTTGGATTGTTTGCGTGTTTGTCTTGTTGGTCCATTGTACGGCCGAGATAGGCTCTTTTTCTGTTTTGACGTATCTACTTATGTCGGGCCTTCCAAGCCCATTCTAATGCATAGGCCTTTAAATAGTTTCTTTTTTTTTTGTGTTTTGTTTTCTTTGAATATTTGTTTCTTTTTGTTATCTGCGCCCAAGTGGATTTGTATTCCTGATTATGGCATTGCTACATGCCTTTCATAATGTTATGCAGTAGTCTTTGTTAATTGCTTTTAGGAGAGTGTATTCATATTTATCTCGATGTTATTGTTTTTTTATTTTTCTGAATGATATATTTGCAAGTATAATTATTCCATCTTGATATTATTTGCATCGCTGTTTATCTAATCTTGTTGAAATATGAAGAAAAGAGCACTATGGACTGGTGTGGGCACTACAGGAATCCAGAATAATGCAGGTTCTTAAAAAAAAAGAAGTTTTTTGTTTTTTTTATATAAATTTTTATTTTTTATACCCCAAAGTTTGGGAAAATTGCTTCAAAAAAAATGAGGGATAATAATTTAAATACAATAAGTGAGTTGTATCTGTACTAAAAATGGTTTGAAAAGGGGATTGAAGGTGTCCCTAGAACTACACTCTCCAAAATTTCCTGCAAAAAAGTAAAAAAATTTAATTGTTAATAAAATAAGAGTTTTTCCTAATACCCCCATAATTGTCCGTTTCTTTTCAGGGGGGGAAAAAGCTTTGAATCTTGTGGTTCAGTTTTTAATTCAAAAAAACTTTTGGGTTTTAATGTTATTTTTGCTTCTTCCCATAATGTGTCTTGTTTCTTTTCAGGGGGGTGGGGGGAGACAAAGTTTTTAATTCTTTAATTCAAAAAAGGACCCGGCTATCCACTAAACCTGGAAAACCGCGACATAGTTCAGTCTTGACATGAATGTTCCTTTGTTTTCCTTTATTGCAACTTGTTTTGTATAAAGTGCATCTTTCATATTTTTAGTGGTGAATCTTTTCTGCAGGCATTTTTCCCTTGTTTGCTCTACAGTAGAAGTTTTTGTGGATGGGAACAAAGGTTCTATATGTGTGACCCTTTGTGTTCCCCATTTTATGTATTAGAAAATATTTCACATAAATTTATATAATTTATTTTATTTTTAATTTTTAAAATTTTATATTTTAAATTTTTAAAATTTTAAAATTATGGCAAACCAGAAATTTAAGCATGTAAAAGCGCTGCAATCTTTGTCACAAATATTTAAAAAAAAGGGCCCCGCCTGAGTATTTGTAGAGTCGTGTGTAATCCAAGGGGGCACCTTTCTGAAGTCCAAACTTCCTGAGCTGTGAGGAGGGGTCGTAGAAAAGGATGTGCCAATTGCCCTTGTGTAGTTGGTTTTGATTACAAGGGCTCTGTAATAGGAAACAAAGGGCAGCGAGCATTTGGTGTAAAAAGTCCTTAGTTTTAAAGGGGGGGATGTGACGAATAAAAACCCGCTCTCCCTAAAAGGGAAAGGGCCCCGGGAAAACAACCTTCTCTGAAAAATCTCCCCCCCATAGCCAGCATTTTTTATTCTTTCTTTAAAATTTTCTGCTTCCTGAAGTTCACTCAGTTTTTTTGGGTGTCGGGAACTCAATATTTCTGTTTCTTTACCACAGGAAAAAAAGCTCTGTGTCCAGCCCAGGAGATCAGGTGACCAGGGGGCTGCGGTTCTTACAGTGAGCCTTTGAAGGCACAGCCCTTTGGTCCCCCCTGTTTAGTAGTGACATATGGTTTGTAACATATTTGTCTTTCCAAAAGTTTATACTTCAATCTTTTTATGTCTATTTTTTTTTCTAGGTTTAATGGACAACGTAGAAGAGTAGAAAGCAGCAAAAAAAAAAAAAAATCCATGATTTTTCTCTTGATTTTTTTGATTGACAAAAATTTTTCTTTTAAATCTTATGTTTAAAAAATCAATAAATCATTTTCCAAAAATCAATCTACTGTTTGTTGTGGTGATTTCAGCCGAGATCCAGGCCCCGGCCCGTTTTTTTTATCACCCGATTTTGGGTACGACGGGGCCCCCGCCTGAGGCATCCTTTCTTATGGGTCAGACATATTATTTTCTCTTTAAAAACATTGAAAATAGAAAAGTCTCTTTACTAATAAAACCCAGCTAAAAATATGTACATGTCCCCCTTTCCCTTCTTCCTCCTTAATTATGTAAGGTTTCCACCATGCCTCCTTCTCTTCTACCTTTTAAAATATCAAAGGGGTTTTATAATTGTCCCCCCTTTCCCTTTCCACCTCCTGTAATATATGTAAGGGTTTAAATCTTGTCCTCTTTTTCCGTTTTTCCCTTCCTGTAAACATAGTAAAGGTTTCCATATTTTTTCCCTTTCTTTAACGCCAATACATTGAGCTCCCCACTTCCCTTTTTCCTTTCTTTAAACAATACTCTAGACATTGGTGATGATGGATCATAGTGGTCAAAGTCGGTCACCCCTTACTGACACATGAGATGACATAGGAGTACGTGCTGGTCCCGGTAAGGACCTATGTAGCGGGTGTAATCCTTGATAAGAGAATCTGTTAAGGGCCACATCCTCTATGAACCACCTAGGGCCGAGAAGATCCTGACTTTACTAAAACTTTAGGGAAAAGACACAACCCGTCCTCTTAAAGAAACCGTCCTAGGTGAGACCGCTTTTTTGAGGACAGCACAAGCTAGTTCAATGTGCCATTTCCTTTTGGTGCCCCCTTATTCGTAAGATGCAGAAATTCCAGATAATTAATGCTGAAATCTGCCGTTTGCAGCCAAAAAGTCCGTTATTCTAGTAGGGATAGCCCCATCCTCGCAAGGCTAGCCCCTCCCACCTGACAGTTATTAACATGAAAGTAATAGGTTAATGAGCTGTCAGGTGGGAGAAGCTAGCCTCAGGTGGGTGGGTCATGAAAAAATGACTTTTTCATGAATAAGGGGACTTTTTTTGGTTTGAAAACTACCAGATTTAAATATAAATGCTCCGATACGCTGAATCTTTACAGTAAGGGACACAGCCTGGAAAAGCAGGTCTGCCACAAGGTTGTGTCCCTCAGCGGCTGGCATAACTATCTAACGGGTTTCCCCTTTTTTTTTGTTGCGATAAAAAAAGGCTTGACAGTTCCCCTTTTGGCCCACACCGGCAAGTTCCATCTCCCTTAACCTCATACCCCAACCCTTCCTAAGAAAATCTAATCCCCAAAATCCCCTATGAGCACCTTAAACAGCCCCAAAACTTAATGGCGGGGCTAAGCAGGCCCGGCAGGAAACTTTTGGACCCAAAGAAGTCAGACACCGCCTTACTCTTCCTGTAAGGTGATGTGTAAAGCATAGCAGTAGTCCAGAGCCAGATGTATCTAGACAATTCTGGAATAAATCGCCCCAAATTTTGTTACACAATTTTTCCGTTCGGTGTTTCTTTGTGGGTGTTTAAAATGCTGTAAACAGGTATTTGGCCCCCGTTTTGATAGTTTTTATTTTTCCCCCCGTATTAATACTTGAATATACCTCCATACACAGGTAGGGATTGGCCCCTATAATACAGCTAGGGATTTATATGGCCCCTAGAATACAGTGGCAGGTGAATGGCCCGATATACAGCAGGGAGGTGATTTGGCCCCAGTATTTCAGCTAGGCAGGTGATATTGGCCCCGGGGAAATTTCAGCTAGGCAGGTGATTTTGCCTGGGAGTATTTGCTAGGCAGGGGTGGCCCGGAAATTAAAAGCTAGGCAGGGGATTGGCACCCAGTCTACAGCTAGGCAGGGGATATGGGCCCCCAGAATAAGCTAGGCAGGTGATATGGCCCCGAGTTACAGCAGGCGGGGATATGGCCCCAGTATTTCAGTGGCAGGTGATTGGCCCGGAGTATACAGTAGGGGGGTGATAGGCCCGGGTTACAGTAGGAGTGATCTGGCACCCGTATAACTAGGCAGGTGATATGGCCCCCGTTACAGCGGAGGTGATATGGCATATAAAAATAAACATATCATCTTTCCCCCCCTCCCTGAAGCTCCCCCTGGGTCGGGGTCTTCCTGGCCAAAGGGGGCGTGACGGCATCTGCCCCCAGGGGCCCCAAAATAAAAAGCTGTTCTCATGTCGCGATCATGCAGGGCTATGCCCTATGCCTAGCGATAGGTATACGGCCGTTAGCCCCTTTTTCCGCCTCCCATGCAGGTGGGGGGTAGAGTGCTGTATCATAGGGCTATTGACCCCAACCCAAGCTGTGTGGCAAGGGGGGCCCAGTCGCAAGTGTATCCCCTGTAACTACACCACTGGGTCAAAGGGTTTTTACCACAACGCATTTCATGCCTGATTTGTCCGGCATCAGCTTTCAGTGTGTTCCTTAGGGGGCATGTATTATTTGTCTTTTTTTTTTTTCGTTCTTTACAGGTTGTTCATCTGCAAAGATTGATTTTCTACTTTTTCAAACCTGTGTAAGGGCATTTAAAGAATATTAAAAAATTGGGGCCCCTTTCTGACCCCTGTGGTTTTCCCCTTGGGGGGATCTTCTAACCACGGGGTTGTGGTCCCCCTAATAAGAGGGACCCTACAATACTGACCCTTGTAATATCCCACTAGCAACAGGGATCCTTTCCTAGATTGTACCATTAATCATCACCCTTTGTTTTCTATCACTGAGCCAGCCACTTTCAAACATTTTCCCCCGATCCAAGCATTCTATTTTATTTTCGACCTTTAGTAGCTCAGTACAGATGCCCTTAGAAAAAAACTAGATATATAACATTAATCCTCACCCCCCTCCAGTCTAAAAACCTCCTATGAATCTGTTTAGATTGTTGGACTAGTGTTGAGCGTTTTGGTTGGTTCGAGTCGACGATAGTCGATAGTCGGCCGCTTCGATAAGGTTTTTCTTTGGGCATCGATTATGACGTTACCCTTTAAATCTTGGGGAGAGCAACAACACCTTCATTTTTAACCCAAAAAGCTGGAGAAGTGAAATTAACATCCAAACAGTCAAATGGGGTAGTCCTAATTTAGGCAACAAATTTTTGGTTAAAAAGTCACAGGAAAAAATTCACAGCCATTTACATCCCTGTCTTGTACCACAGCCTGACCCTTAAACCTGCATCACCCACAAATTAAAAAGTGCCGAAGGCAGTATGATTTTTTAACCCTATGTTACTTGAATGGACATTTAATATCCCTGTCTGGGCGCAGCATGAGCCCCAACTGCAAAGACCCCCACTTTTAAAAAGTGCCGGAAAAAGGGTTTTTCAACCACCATTTTAGTTGAAATGGAAAATTGACTATTCCTGTCCGGGCCCCCCAGCATGGCCCCAACCTCATGACCCCCCCATTTAAAAAGGCCGGAAAAAAAGGGGTCTTTCAACCACCATTTTAGTTTTTACTGGAATTGACTATCCTGTCCTGGGCACACATGAGCCCCCCAAACCTGCTGCCCCAAATTTAAAAAAATGCCGGAAAAAAAAGGGTCTTTTTAACCACCATTTTTTGTTGAACGGCATTGACTATCCTGTCCTGGGCCACGATGAGCCCCAAACCTGCATGACCCCCCAAAA
>JAODAL010052047.1:0-26248 GCA_025379985.1 Phyllomedusa bahiana
TTCCCCTTTAAAAAAAAAAATTGCTTTTTTTTCCCAGATTTACTGCAAATTGCCAATGAACAAACTGTAGGCTCCAAATCAAAAAACGTATTTGTTATGTTTTCGTATAATACACGATATTTTTTGCACCTTTCAATTCATCTGTGGTGACTATAAAATTGCTGTTTTAAGATTTACGTGCAAGCTGCGTCAAGGGAACCCAAGCTGTAGTGCGCCAAAGTCAAAAAAACACGTAATCTGTTATGTTTTTCCGTATAATACACGGTATTTTTTGCTCCTTTCAATTCACCTGTGGTGACTATAAAATTGCTGTTTTCAGATTTACGTTCAAGCTGCGTCAATGAACAAAGCTGTAGTGCGCCAAAGTCAAAAAACACGTATCTGTTATGTTTTCGTATAATACACGGTATTTTTTGCACCTTTCAATTCACCTGTGGTGACTATAAAATTGCTGTTTTCAGATTTACGTGCAAGCTGCGTCAATGAACAAAGCTGTAGTTGCGGCAAAGTCAAAAAACACACGTATCTGAAATGTATTCTGATAATAAAATTATTTTTTTGCACCTTTCAATTCACCTGTGGTGAC
Source organism: Phyllomedusa bahiana (assembly GCA_025379985.1). Taxonomy (NCBI): domain Eukaryota; kingdom Metazoa; phylum Chordata; class Amphibia; order Anura; family Hylidae; genus Phyllomedusa; species Phyllomedusa bahiana. The sequence goes on from JAODAL010052047.1 coordinate 587, forward strand.
TATAAAATTGCTGTTTTCAGATGTACGTGCAAGCTGCGTCAATGAACAAAGCTGTAGTGCGGCAGTCAAAAAAAATATGAAAACTGTTGTTAGCATCATTTGTTAAATGTTTTATTTTCAAGGAATGCTTAGATGTTTTGCAGTGGTATATGAATTATATAAATACGATATTATATGAATACATTAATAAAATTTGGTTAATTCACCTCCTCCAAAAAAAATATTGATGATTAAAAAGTCTTATGTACTAACATGGCACTAATCAAAATTGCACTTCACCCTGCAAAATCCAAACCCTCACATAGGTCCAAAGGTAAAAAAAAAATGATCTAAGTAAATGAAAACAGAACGCAAATGTTTAAATAAGTTTTGTTTCACTGAAATTGTATAAATCCATGGAATATAGTAAAATAGTAAGATAGTAGATGCACCAGCTGACCTAGTTAGCTAGTCAGCAGGCCAGAAGGAGCTTTTATATTGTATATGCCCACAGCCCTCCCAAAACACTGCATCACTTCATACAGAGTAGTGTGAACATGTTTTCCGGGAGGACGGTGTGCAGCTGCACTATAAGGCTATGTTCACACTATGTATTGAGGCGCGTATGGTACTCGCTGCAATACGCCGGGTGTTTTGGAAGCACGCGCTGATCAGCCCGTACTTACACCTGGCTAACAATTGACATGTCACTTCTGTCGCCGGGCGTACAATCCGATTGTATTGTACGCCCGGGGAGACGATACGTAATTTATAGCTCTCTATGAGAAATATGAATTACCGTAAATCTGGCGTGCATTTTGCCGAATATAGAGCACAATACGCGCCAAAATGTGCGCACAATTATTCACGAAAATAAGCCGTGTAAACATACACTAACATTACAGTCTCCTGACTTGCGTGCATGTGCACTAGTCAGCAGGCCAGCTAGCGCTTCTACAGTGTATGCAGTAGTAAGGGATGATGTTCCAAACATTACTACCATAGACATCATAATAAAAATGTATAAAAAACATACATATTAAACACATTACATTTATCAATTCCATATATGCATTGCAGCACATAATGAGCCTAATTAATAAACATAAATATATCAATAAATAACCAGACAACTCCTTTAACATTGTGCTGTTCCTCTGTTATTAATCCTGAAAAAGAACAAATTGATACACTTTTACACCTTAAAAATTTTACCCTCTTATTGATGAATGACATACTGCGGGGACCTGCTGCTAGTTACTGGGATTGTAGATAATTTTGATCCTGACATATTAACCCTTCAAATTAAGGAACGATGCTATATACCGTTCCTTCCCCAATTAACTCTACATCAAGATTAAATACTATTTCTTCCCAAATTAACCCTACATCAAGATTGCAGGGGCTGATCAGTTATCAAGTTCAAATGAAGGCCTCTGTGGCTGCCATGTTAGTACTATTACACCCTGACCTGGGCAGGTAATAGGAGAGCTATATTAGCACATTATTCTGCGATATACCACTATTGTAGGAAAGTATACAAGTGATTGTGCCACCTAGTTGTCTAATATTCTATGGGAATCCCCCCAAAAAATTTAAAAATAGAAACAAATTCTAAACGTTGAAAACACCGCCTTTTGCCACTTTATGAATCAAATACTACTAATAAAAGTTACACATAATTGGCATCACCACATCCATGAAAGTCCAATCATAAAATATGACATCATGTGTCCCATATGGTGAACACTGAAAAAAAAATCACAATGCAAAAATTGCACTTTTTTGGTCATTTGACATTCCCAAAAAATTGGTATAAAAAGTGATCAAAACCTTGCAGGTATCCCAAAACAAAGCTAAGAAAAAAACTGTATTGTAGCACACACAAAACTAGCCCTCAATTAGGTCCATAAATGTAAAAAAAAGTTACTTGTTACAGAAAATGGTGCTGCAGCACAAATTTAGAGAATAAATAACATGTACTAAAACATAATGAAAATGACAAACTCTGGGATCACTGGAAGCGGCTTGCAGAATATTGATAGCATGTCATTTACACTGATGAGCTGATCAAAAAGGTAACAATATTATGAACTTTTGAATTTCAGACTCCATATCTCACCATCTACGACCGCTTTAAACATGAGACTACCATCATTTTATAGACAATCATCTTGGCTATTTCATACATAAATTTGACTTGCAACTATTAAGCATATGCTTAGTTATGCAGATTATTCTCATGCGACTGCATTGTTTCTGTTTTGCTTCTAAAATATAAATTAACATTTTTATTATTTTGGTATTATTTTGTAAATCTACTTTTGACCTAAATCATCACTGTCTAAATCCTTTTGGACATGTTCTCGATCAGGTTCAAGCATGTCTCGACTGAAATCTGATCCCAGGTCTCTTCTATACATTCCCAATGTTGGTGCATACCGGTCGACACACTTGGGTACGAAAACAGCTTTTTCTTTAACTCTCCCGACATGTGATCCATTTGGTTGAGGTCTGGGGACTGTAGGCGCCAATACAGCAACTCTTCTTCATTGTCATTTGAACTATTTCTTCACATATCTTGGCATATGCTTCAGGTCGTTGTCCTGCTTAGAACACAATGTCATCCTTTTCATACCCATAGCACTTCAGTGTACAAAATAACTCATCTTGTAGGATACTCACATGTAGCTCAGCATTGAGAACACCATCAATCCTGGTCAAGTAGTCAATCCTTTTAAACAACCCCTATCATCAAGCTTCCTCCACCGAATTTGACAGTTCCTTCAATTTCTCGGTCCGTTAGCCCCCTTCATTCTTCCAGATCCATTTGCATCCATCTGAGCCCAGTCTATTGACTTTCGTCTTGTCGCTCCAAATCACCTGTTTTCAATTTTCTACTGTCCACTTTTGGTACTTTTTTGCAAACTCGAGCTGACATTTGTAAGGGTTCGGGGAATTCGCTGGACCACCGCAAGCGATGATAGTTAAGCCATGCCAGGGAACGGAATCTAAGTAGCCCCCAGTTTTCACCAGAGCCCGCCGCAAAGCGGGATGGACTTGCTGCGGCGTGAGGCTACCAGGTCGTTACCCCTGACGTGACTTGCCTGCAGTGGTGGCCGGGGTACTGGTACAAAATCGTAATCCAAAGGCGTAGTCGGGGACAGGCAGAAGGTCAGTGCAGGCGGCAGAGGTTCGTGGTCAGAGGCGGGCAGACGGTCAGGGCAGGCGGCAAACAGGCAAGGTCAGGAAACGTAAGCAGACGGACTGGTACACTAGTAATCAATACGGACACTAGAGACACTCTAAGCTCACTAACGCACACCAACAATCTGGCACCGAGTGCTGGGGGCATAACCCTTATATAGGACCAGTGCCCGGCACTAAGCCAATTACCGGGACACTGGCCCTTTAAATCTAGACCAGCCGTCGCGTGCGTTAGGGGGCGGGCATGCGCACGACGCCGGGACGGATAGTAGCGGCGTGCACCGGAGTGCGGCCAGGTAAGAGAGCCGGCGTGGGGACGGGGGCGGTCGCGGGTGACCGCGATGCCCGCGCCGGGGCCCTCAGCAGGCAGGGGAACGGCCGCAGGGGCAGCGGGGCCCGTGGCCGCCATGACAACATTTCTTATGACGATATTAAAGTAAAGGCTTCTTCACCTTTTTTGGGCCACCATTCCAGACTTGTGTAATACATATCACACGATGCTTGTATGGACGTCTGTGATCTCACTATTAGGGAGTATACGAGCCACCTCCACTGACGTGTTTGTCACACCAGAACTGATAGACCTTGTGATGAGCCCACTTGTTGACTCTAATATTTGCCTGGACCTCAGCCTCTAGGCTTTTGAATAAATGGACAGACTTGATTTAAAATTTTTCCAACTGTCATGGCCTCACATGATGCAGTTTGGCAATTTTCTTGGCTGAGAGACCACTATTGATGACCTGGATGATGCTGTTTCTCTTTTCTTGGGAAATCTTTTTCATGGCTGCTCCTCGATTCAAACTGGTGACCTTTCTCTTGAGAATATGGGAAATGTGAGAACGGGTTGTAATTTGTAGTATACAAGAAGCAAAAGACTGTTCCTACCACCAGGAGCAAAACAGTAACAATGCAGTTACATAACAAGAATCTGCATAACTAAGCATATGCTTAAAAAAATTGCAAGTCAAATTGAAGTATGAGATAGCTAAGATGATTGTCTATAAAATGATGGTAGTCTCACATTCAAACCTGAAGTGGATGGTGAGATATCGAGCCTGAAATTCAAAAGTTCAAAAATTGTTACCCATTTGCTCGTCAGTGTATATTAAACAATCAACTCAATAAAGATGAAACCCCAACAAAAATGGTCAATGGCAGCTTGGATGTGGATAGGACCAGACCTAAATTATGTTAGCGATCATGGTATATTCAATTGTGCAAGCAACCAGCAACCTATTTCCAGACAGGACAAATGAATTGCCTCTGGTCAATGAAAGATACACTTCCTTTTACCTGTCTGGAAAAAGCTGCTGATTGCTTGAAAGAATTTTAGCTGGACTAGTGAAACCAAAATATGAAGAACAGTTACGGTTACATACCTACCTCACTTTTTATGTTTTTATTTTCTCGTCTTTTTTTTTTTTCATTTTACTTCCATAGAGTTGCAGGGGATGAAACTGAGGGACTAGGAGGACTTGAAGAGGGGTCATGTATGAGGGCAAATGAAGGAGGAGAGGGGAGGATATGAGAGGGGAAAAGCACATAAAGAGGGGTATATGAAGGGGAGGGAAGGACATGAAGGAGGTAAGCACATGAAGGTAGAGTGGAGCACATGACAATCTTCATACACTCGCCCTCCATGCTGAACTGCTGCAGTCTGCCAGGATTCCTGCTTTTATGTTTCTCTCACAGATCAGGAGAGCAGCAGCTAATGGGTCTTTTATGCACACAGTCAGGGCCGGCAACAGAAATTTCAGGGCCCCATACAGCTGAAGTGCCTGGGCCCCCTGCAAACCCCACCCCCTCACCAATCATGCCCCCATCACCAACCCCGCCCAGCACCCCCTGCTAAAAAAAATGCAATTGTGCCATTGTTTTGGGATTTTACAGCTTATCTGTATTGTGCGGTTCAGTACATATACAAGGGCCAGCAAATACCGCCACATGATCACTTCTATCATGTTACTGATCAAACCAGTATACCAAGACCAAAATTGCCAAACAACAAAGACCATATAATACTGCCACATCATCACCACATAGCTCCATCATAAAGATGCTGAATAATACCACCATACTGTTATCAGCAGGTGTCAGCCCATTACCGACACTATGAAATTCTCATACATCAAATTTCGTTAAGGGATTAAAGGCCCAGTTAGGCCAGATTCACACACTGTAGTAATGTTGCATGCAGATGGCGATCATATCGTCTAGGTGGCTAAAGAGAAGAACAGGGCTCCCATTGTCAGTGGCAGATAACACAGTGTGCTGCTGCGTTGCCATGCTAGCTGGGGGCCTAATAAATGCCCCAAAGTCTGCCATAAATTTGAGCCTATTATGGCCCGTCCCCACGGCACTGGTTTGCAGTCAGTTTTACAGATAGTTTTCAGATTTGAAAGCTGTCTGTAATCTGACTGTCAACCTTTTACATTGATTTAAATAGAAAATCTGTTCAGCCGTCCCCACTGCACGGATTTTTCACTGGGTGTTTTTTCTTTTTTACACCACCGGCGGTCCTAAAAACTTAGACCATGTTCATTCTTCCACCCAGTTTTCAAGCAGAACACGAACATGTGGGTGCAAGGGGGGACGGCTTGATCCGCAAACCGCAGGCAAAAGCCGCCCCAGTGTTTTGTCTTTGCTGTGTGAACGCACATTTAGACTCTGCTTGACAAACAGGCGATAATATACTGCTCTACATAACTAGTACAGTGTATTATGTAAGAAATCTAAAGATCCCATCTTCAAGGCCCCTAGTGGGACAAATCAAACAGTAAAAAAAAATGAAATAAAATATTAGTGTAAGAAATAAAAAAAACAGTGAAATTAGTTTTACCAATAAAAATACATTATCACTGAAAGAAGAATCTTCATGTATCTAGTATCAGCAATGTAAAACAACATATGCTATAAAAAACTTTTTTGTAGTACATTATAAACTCTGTAAAAAAAAAAATAAAAACAATGCTAAAATTTGCTGTTTTTGTTCATCCCGTCTAATTTTAAAAAAAAAAATCTATAAAGTGATCAAAAAGTGAAATGCGGCCCAAAATAATACCAAAGAAAACTACAGCACATTCTCCAAAAACAAACCCTTGTATGGCTATCTCAACCAAATGATGAAAAAGCTATGGCTCTTGGAAAGTGGGGATTAAAAATCAACCTAATGTTACCAAAAATCGCTGTAGTTTTAAGGGTGAAATGTTTGGTCCAGTCTTGTGTAAACAAACCTTAAAGAGGTTGTCCGCCTCATTAAAAAGTTATTTCTGAGGGTCCAGGGCCCCAAGTAAAATCTCCCCAGTTTTCTGTCGACACGCTGTCACTTTCAAAAAGTCAAGTCAGCTAATGGCACGTGAATGCTGCAGCCAATCAGATGCCACAGCAGCGACGTCCCCGTTCAGAAGTGATGCTATGTTGACAGAAGGCTGGGGAGATGCTGCTGTAACCGGGGGATGGAGAGTATCAGACTTTTTTTTATTTTAATTTGGGTCCAGGATCCAGTACATATACTCCTATTTAATACAATTCCATTATTGTGCATACAGAGAAAACTTCACATCTGCATCATAGATATTATGAAACAAGATGGAAAAAATATTGTAGCATGCCACATTTTTTGCAGTTCACATGACAGACACCATAACAGAAAACCAACAGGCCCCATTATAGTTAATGGGGACTGTTGAGCGTCAGTCATGTAACGGATCCAGCACCGCAGCATTCTGTTCCGATGATGGAACAGAACAGAAATAATGCAGGTGTGAACTAGGACTTACATTCACTTGAGCATTCACTGACCTTCTGATACAGTTAGTTCTGCCATGCAGTGTCCTCACTTGGTATATTCATTGCTTTCTCCCCCTCCCCTCACTGCAAGAAAGACCACTGAGGGTGAGGACCAGAGAAGACCTAATAACATCATGTAAACTCCTGCATCCCACTGATGGCGGGAGAGGGGCACAGGCAACACCTGGAGAGAGAGGGGCACAGGCAGCACCTGGAGAGAGAGGGGCACAGGCAGCACCTGGAGAGAGAGGCACAGGCAGCACCTGGAGAGAGGGGGCACAGACATCACTGGAGAGAGAGGGGCACAGACATCACTGGAGAGAGAGGGGAACAGCCAGCACCTGGAGCAAGAGGGGCACAGCAAGCACCTGGAGAGAGAGGGGCACAGACATCACTGGAGAGAGGGGCACAGACATCACTGGAGAGAGGGGGGCACAGACATCACTGGAGAGAGAGGGGCACAGACATCACTGGAGAGAGAGAGGCACAGACATCACTGGAGAGAGAGGGGCACAGACATCACTGGAGAGAGAGAGGCACAGACATCACTGGAGAGAGAGAGGGGCACAGACATCACTGGAGAGAGAGGGGCACAGACATCACTGGAGAGAGAGAGACACAGACATCACTGGAGAGAGGGGGACACAGCCAGCACCTGGAGAGAGGGGGACACAGCCAGCACCTGGAGAGAGGGGGACACAGCCAGCACCTGGAGAGAGAGGGGCACAGACATCACTGGAGAGAGGGGGGCACAGACAGAACCTGGAGACAGAGGGGCACAGCCAGCACCTAGAGAGAGAGGGGCACAGACAGCAGAGGAGAGAGGGGGGCACAGCACCACCTGGGGAGAGAGGGGCACAGCACCTGGAGAGAGGCACAGACATCACTGGAGAGAGAGGGGCACAGACATCACTGGAGAGAGAGGGGGCACAGACATCACTGGAGAGAGAGGGGCACAGACATCACTGGAGAGAGAGGGGCACAGACATCACTGGAGAGAGAGGGGCACAGACAGCACATGAAGACTCTACAGCGTTATCTGTTCCTGACCTTATCTGCGTTGTAGACTGCTGTGCTGCGAGTCCTTCCCCTCCTCCTCTGCTCTGACCCGACAGCTGGGAGAAGAGTGTCTGTGACCTCCCACTCCTCCTTCTCATGCTTGTAGTAAGTGCTGCCTTGTCTGCTCCCTGCTCTGGTATGTGCTGGCAGCTGCTAGCACAGTTAAGGCAAGTAACCTGCCATAATGTAGATACTCCTGTTCACAGCCAGTTCCGCTACTACAGACTGCCTGGCTGCCACCCCAGGCATACAGCCCTGGATGAGGGACTACTTGAATCAGTGAAGCTCCGCCCATGAGGCGGGGCATCACTGATCAGTTGTCCTGTTGCCTGCAGAGAGAGAAGAGGAGGGCCCAGCTGCTCCGGTCACAGCGCGCAGGAGGAGTGCTTGCATGTCATTAAGCACAGCTGTGGCTGGATGCGCAGTGCGGGCCCCCCTCAGCAGCGCTGGACCCCAGCCATACACAGCGGTGCAGGCACCGCACTCATCATGGTACAGAGAACCTATGGTACCAGTGACGGCGGGCCCCCCCTTGCCTCACATACTGGCCGGGCCCAGAACAGGAGTACTGCCTGTACCCCCCCTAATGGCGGCCTTGCACACAGTTGTCTGCAGTCACAGGATTAGTTCTGAACTCCAATCTCAGCTTCATATTAGGTCCTGTCCTTATAAAAGCCTTATACAGGCAGCCTCATTGCCCTGTGTGAGATTTGATAGTTCAATGATTGGGTCTTCACTAGAGCATAGTGCAGACTGTTCTCTGCATGTGACAGCATTAAGCTCAGTGCATACATTTCAGGGGAAAGCAGCAGTTCAACATACAGCAGACAGCATGGCCACTGTGAATCTGCCTGGTCAGGTAGATTGCGAGTCACTCCAAGGGTGACTTTTAACTAGATGGAGGGAGTAAAATTGAGTACACCATGGTCATATCACTAGCGGATTGCACATTATAGGTAGTGATTGCTAAACTAATAAAACTATGTACATTGTTCTTGCATCACTGCATTTTTAAATGGTTAGTGTAGGGACTCACAAGAAAACAAGGAACCTTGATGTGGTTTACGAGCTTGTGAATATAGTGGTCACTGTATCAAGTAATACCTCATATTTAATATTTTTCCAATATGTCAATTTTTTCCCTAAATACTGAGGAGCAGAGAGTGTCAATACTTTGTGTTGGACACCTGAAATGTATTAGATTGTAAGCTCTTGCGAGCAGGGCCCTCACACCTTGTGTCTCATTTTTTTTTATAATGTAATGTCTGGTTTGTCTGTGCTTATACCCTCTATATTATTATTATTGTAGGTTTTGGTTTGGTTCACATCTCTCCAGCACTTATATTGCAGATTCTGCGCAAAATTACAGAAAAAAATAGCGCAGCTTGCTGAGTTATCTTTTCCATAAAAGCACAGGACACCACAATGGAAACCCAACACTATTAATGTCCTTCATGATGTGAAACCAGCAGCTCCCCTGCATTGGAGGTTGTGAAAGGAGTTTTTGTATTTTTGACTGAGGTTTTCTTATAAATTAGTATTTCCAAAATATAGACTTCATGTAGGTGGGCAACCCTTAGGCCTTGTTTCCATAACAATTTTTTTCTATAAAAAAACATGCTGTGTAGTACATGGATAGGAAAATGCTTGCATTTCTGCTGTGCATTTTATTTTCTTGTTGATGTGGATTTAAGTGCCTTTTATGATGTAGATAAACTTCATCCAATGGGGCTCATCTGCATCCCACAAGAGAGAATTGCTCTGGACATTGTCTTCTACCCTGGTAGACTCTCTGGGCAACATGTATGATTTATAAATGTGTTCTACTGCGGGTCATAAATCAGGTGCATTGTAGCACAGAAACTACAATTCTGGCTCAGGTAAACCACTTTCAAAGTGGTTTACCTGATTCCGCAGTAATGCGCCTGGATTTGCCGTACTGAAGCTATAAATGTGCACCTTTGTACGGTTCTGGTGCGCCAAGCCTCCCGCTCGGCCCCTGATCTCAGGCACATTACAAAGTGCCACGGGTGCTCTGTAATGTGCCTTATATCGGAGTGCAGGTGTTTAAAAATATAGTGAACTGGGCTGCACTAGATGTCGAGCTGGCGCAGCCCTGTTCATACATGTCCCCATCTCTGTCCATGTATTTTGTAACCTGACACACAATGGACAACTTGTCTCAACATGGTGTTATTTAGCAAAAAATAAATCACCATATAAAAATTTGTTTCTGCATAAAATAAAGTGACATTTTACATTTCATGTTGCTAATCTATTGTGTTTTTGCAACAATGCAATCTGAAAAGTGCAGTTTTATATGTTGAAATATAAAACTCCTGCACATGATGCCTTCTAACCTAAAGCTGGTCTTGCCTAAAAACCTAGCGTTTATTATTACTTATTACGAGCTGTCAGTGAAAGAGAAATAATAAAGCCACTCAAAGGTTCCACACTTATACCTTTTCCCCAGCATTGAGCTATTGATCCAGTGTAGCCCCTTCGCCTGTTATTATGGCTGTATTTAATCACATCCCGACATTTAATGCAACTGGATGCCAAGATGTTGAAAGGATGTATGGAACGAGCAGGAACTGCCACTTAATTCTTACACAAAACTCCTAAAAAACCAAAACCCCTCCAAAAATTGATGCAATTGTGTTTTTTCCCATTCTACCCCACATTTTTTTCTCTGGTTTCCCAGTACATTATATGGTACATTAAATGGTACCATTAAAAATACGACTTGTCTCACAAAAATCAAGCTCATATGGCTGTGTCAACAGATAAGTAAAAAAAGTTATGACTCAATAAGGCCAGGATGGAGCAAACAAACACATTGTCATTAAAAATCACTGCAACAGCGTGCTAATTTTAACCCCCTTAAGCCGCATGCCTGAAAAGTAGTTAATGACCAGAACATTTTTTTGTTTTTGCCTCCTTGCTTTTCATCAGTTGTAACTTTTTTTATTTTTTCAATGACGCAGTTGTATGAGGCCTCGTTTTATTCGAGACAAGTTATACATTATGGGGGAATAGTGTGAATAATTGCAGCATTTTTTTTTTTATTTTTTTTATTTTTCTTTTACATCATTCACATTTCACACTTAACTTGTTAGATTCATTCTACAGGTTATTATGGTTGTGTGGATGCCTAATGTGTGTAGGTTTTTTTGTGTGTGTAATGTATACACAATTATTTTTTATTAAATATTTTTTTTTATTTTATAATTTTTTTTTTTTTATTTTTTTTTTACAAGTGTTATGTTTTTTTCCTTTTTTTTTTAAATCCCATGAAGGGAGACCTGTTTAACTTTTTTTTTTACACTTGGTAATATATTAGCATATTCATATATGCTAATACATTGTAATCTGTGTCAGTCTGACACAAGCAGTGATCAGGACAGCACACAGTCTGCCCTGATCACTGGCTTGTCACACAAACAGCCCTGGGGCTACTCTAAGTCCCCGGAGCTGACTGTGCAGCCATTCTCCAGGCTCTGTGGGGTCACCGAGTATTCCGATCACCCGACAGAGCAGGTAAACCCTTTGATTGTGCTGCGGTGACAAACTGCGGCAATCAAAGGGTTAAGCACCGGGGAGCGGAGGTTCCCCCGCTCCCTGGCACTTGCTGGAGCTGCGCTGGGATCAGGACTGTGCAGTACAGCCCTGATCACAGCACTGCTGCGGTGCCGGGCGCCACAAACTCCGATGTCTGCAGGGACGCCAAAAGACGTTGCTGCAGTTGAACGACCTGCACCAGCTGACGTCAAAAGACGGTGGGCGGTCGTTAAGGAGTTAACAGTGAACTATATAAAAATGTTCAGGAACTATTCTCGCACTAGGCCCACCTGTGGTTAAGACAGCCATGGGCATATGGGTCTTTGCTGTGCTTTCATATGATTTCTATTTTAAATGGATCAAATGGAGCTTGTTTTCCACTTTTGTGGTTTTTTTTTTTTGTTTTTTTTTTACTATGGAAGGATGTTACATTAGATGCTTCTTGCACGTGTTCTGTTTTATGCACATGGGAACTAAGTAGTGGCATGTATATATTCAAAAGTGTGTACACTGATGTGAATGGTGGTTTGAATCTTTACTGTGCGTGTGGTAATACTTGTATTATGTTACATGGTAACTACTATTACATGTTTATAACCTTTTAATCAACTGTTTATAAAATCTTGCATTTTAAGCAACTTTTAAATTGTATTTACTCATCTGTAGAAATTCCAATACTATTTTAAACTGTGTTTTTTAGATTCTTCTGCATTTATTTTATATATCTAGATATTATTTTGTTTACATATCAGTATTCCTTAAAAATAAGAATAAACATTAGTTTACTATCCCTTTGAATTATGTTTTGAAGCCATGACTGATTATTGTTGTATGACCCTCTTTTCCCCAGGCTTATCAAAGGATTACAAAGCTAAGACTTGTTTAGACACAGCTAATGAAGAATTGTCTACTACATTTATATCCAGCCAATCAGAACTGGCATGACTCTAAGAGGCTTTTCAGAGCTTTGGAACATTACATGAAATGCCCCTGTAAAGGTCAACCTAATACCTGAAATTGTCTGTCACCAGAACTTTTTAAATACACGATTAATCAAAGTCAAGTTAATTTACAAGTTATGAGTCTGTAATTTTTGATTATTTTACCTATTATCAGCTACTCTAATAGGAAAAAGATTGCAAAATTCTTTCCTTTTTTAATCTGAAAACACCATTCTAGGCAATATTCTTTCACTTGCATGAACCTTATTTGGAACCAGACATCCTATCAGTGAACGAAAATGCTAAATGAGTCAAACAGCTTCCACATCAATTATTTGAAATCCCATACTGCAGTACCATTCCATCTGGTTCTTTGTATCTATCAACACACATAAAATTCAGCTTGATCAAACCGTTCCACTAGAGAAACAAATAGATGTATTTCTTTGAGAAACAAATTTTAATGTCCTAGCCACATTTTAGAAATATAACATAATTCAAAGATTCAGTCACAGAGAATTGGATAATTTTAAATAATGTTATTTTCATAGATATGTATAAAGCTAAGAAACTCCTATATCTGTACAGCGGGTGAAATAAGTATTTAACATGTCGCCAAGTACATATATTTATAAAAGTGCCAATGACATGAACTTCTAATCAGACATCAGTGACAACCCACCCAATCCACAAAGGCAAAGAAATCCAACCATAGATGTCCATAAATTATGTGCAATAATGAGGAATGACACAGGAAAAAAGTATTGAACACATGAAGAAAGGAAATCCTGCCAGGTAGTATAAAATAATATCTGCTGGTCCAACTGATGGCCTTTAAAAAGGTGTCTTATTATCAAGGTGCCATACAGGAAACATCTCATAGCGGGTAAAACAATTGAGCTGTCTCAAGACTTTTGCAACCATATTGTTGCAAAACATGCTGATTGCATTGGTTACAGAAGAATTTCTCAATTGCTGAAGTTGCCAGTGAGCACTGTTGGGTGCATAATCCGGAAGTGGTTTATAACCTGGGACCATGACATGGTGCTCTCTGCAAGCATTCTCATAGAGGAGTAAAAATAGAGCTGCTCAAGAGCCAACGGCTAGCTGTGGAGAGCTACAAAAAGACCTGGAATCAGCAGATACATTTTTTTCAAAGAAAACAACCTTCATTGCCTATTTTCACATTCACCATGAAAGACTCCACTGCTGAACAAAAAGCAGCTTCAAGAGCATTTTAAGTTTGCTTGAAGGCCAAAATGCATTGCAAATCACCCGAAAACACCATATCAACAGTAAAGTTTGGAGGTGGGAATAACATAGGGTGGGGCTGTGTTTCAGCATATGGCACTGGCAAATTTCATGTAATTGATTTGAGCATAAATGGACAAATGTACCGAGACATTGTTGATAAAAGTCTGTTACAATTTACCAGGATAATAGAGATTAAACAAAAGTGGACATTTCACCAAATTGTACTGCCCACTGCTTCATTCCGTCTCTCCACCACCATTGAGCTCAGATTCGTCACTGCCACTGCTTCCTGTGGTGTTTCCTGTTTCCTTTCTGATCCTCTATATCAATGTTTACTCCTGTGTTCTGGTTCCTGGACTTTTAAAGAGCCATTGTGCACTGATAATCTGCTCTTTAGCCATAGCCTTTTTAATAGACCTCTTCTGCAGCATTCATCACCTGAACAAAAAGATTTCCTAGTTCCTGTAGAGTGCAAATGTGTTCATTATGTCTGTATTTTCTATTTCTGACCCAGTTAATTTCCATATCTGGTCTATTTATCTGCTTTCTGTCCTGACTTTCTGCTTGTTCCTCATAATTGAACTCCATTTGTCCTTACATTGGCTGTAAACCATGTTCCACAGACCTAATCATAACCTGATAGACTAAGGGTGATATGTATGAATGGGGCTGCACCAGTTTTCTGGCATCAAAAAGGTGTTGTACCATGTTCTATATATGTATGAACAGTAACACTCCAAAACTTTGGTGCAATCGGCACCTGCATTACATTTTGTAATTAGGGATGAGCGATATTATCAACAAAAGTTGAAATCGGCACGGTTTTTAGGCTTATCGGAATTTTCGATCACGCGAGTTTAGGTGACAATCTTACAGATAATCTACTACTATTGCGCCATTTTCAGCGTTTCCTGTCATTTTGGCGGCCAGCCAATCATCTCCGAGGATAGAGGGGGGATGAGGAGGATGTACAACGTCACAACTTTGCGGTGTATGGATCTCATTGGCTGCAAAAATCACGTGACCTTGTTTTATATATGCAACTGCATTTCCTGTTTGAGCTCATTCTCTGTCTATCACACTTCACAGCAGGACGTGTCCGTCTGTGTTTTAACCAATAGCTGTTCTAACAGCTCTGAGAGATAATCTCTTCTAATACAAGTAACCATCCACCTACCTACAGCCTAGAATAGAGATAGATTAGAGAATTTCACTTCTTATTTAGTTAGAGAAAGTTTTAAAGGGTATCTACTGGTGTGTGCAGCTGCGAGGGAGGGGGGCACGGCTGCGGGGAGGGGGGTCGCAGGAGTAGAGGCATTTGAAAGGAAGATATTGTGCAGCTCAGTGTGTTCTGTGATCTTCAATAGAAAAAAGCATTGTTTTTTACCACTTTTTTTGGCCAGAAGACCTCTGATAGGAGTTGAAATTGTCCCTGTTTTTTTCAGTTCTATTGCAATCACTGCGTGTCAGTGTTCCCAAAAACCCACATAACTTATCCCTATAACTTTTAAATACTCTTATTGCAGTCTGTGCGTCTGTTTGCCGCAAAGAGCTCAGTTGTACGCAAATTGTGTTATACATATTTGATAGTAAATTACGCCTGTTGTCAGTGGTGCAAAGGCCGCCATATTAATCCATATAAAATTTAAATACTCTTATTGCAGTCCGTGCGTCTGTTTGGCGCAGAGAGCTCAGTTGTACGCATATTGTGTTATACATATTTGATAGTAAATTACGCCTGTTGTCAGTGGTGCGAAGGCCACCATATTAATCCATATAAAATTTAAAAACTCTTATTGCAGTCCGTGCGTCTGTTTGTCGCATAGAGCTCAGTTGTATGCAAATTGTGTTATACATATTTCCTAGTAAATTGTGCCTGTAGTCAGTGATGCAAAGGCCGCCATATTATTCCATATAACTTTTTAATGCTTCTATTTCACTCAGTGCATTTCAGTTTCTCGTTAATTGTTCATTTGTACGATAGTTTGTTGAAAACTATCGACTGTTAGTCCTACTGGGCAGTAAATCTCAAGGACTGAAGGAAGAACACTGTTGATTTTGTGTTATGGTTCTTCCACCAGACGGCATTTCAGATATTTGATAGAAACAATTCTGTTTCTAATCCTAGTCGGCTTTTGGAAATTAGTGGGATTTAAGAATAGCTGGGATTTGCCGTCTTTCAATAAGAGACTGTCAAAAACTCTTCCATACCTTTTAAATTTGTCCGGCAAAGTCCATCTCACCACCGATACATGGACTAGTAAGCACGGCCAAGGCCGCTATATCTCTGTGACAGCTCACTAGGTGAGCTGGGTGGATGTCTCTGGTGGTGACGGTGGCTCTCAGGGTTACCGCACGCTCTTCAAAACC
The DNA here is from genome assembly GCA_025379985.1 of Phyllomedusa bahiana. NCBI lineage: Eukaryota > Metazoa > Chordata > Amphibia > Anura > Hylidae > Phyllomedusa > Phyllomedusa bahiana. Next base: position 16,750 of record JAODAL010052047.1, read on the forward strand.
GCAGGGATGGTGCAAGGTTCTTTCCCCCAAGGTCTACTGGTAGCATCACGTGCCCAGAGAAACCAGGCCGTGTTGAAATTAATCTGTCTTGGAGACCGTCAACTCGCAGGTCAGGAACTGAGGACGGCTCTTCGCAACGAGACCGAGCGTTGGCTGGGTGACAAAAACCTTGTGCCAGGCAAGGTGGTATACGATAACAGTCGCAATCTCCTGGCCGCCCTTAAAATTGATAGGCTGGAGCAAATCCCTTGCCAGGCACACGTCATGAACCTCGTCGTCCAGAAATTTCGAAAGAGCTACTCGGGTATGGACTGCCTGCTGAGGAATGGTTCGAGGTCTGAGCTCACACTTCCGCTGTTCGCACTCTGCTTTTGTCCCGACTGGCTGCGTTACAACGTCAGCTCGGCCTCCCCATCAACCATTTCATTGTTGACGTGGCAACACGCTAGAAATTCACCCTCCACATGTTTTAGCGATTGTGGCAGCAGTGCAATGTCATTACGCAGTACGAAGTTACACATGGCCTGACAAGCAGCGGTGCGGACCTCAGGGTGTTGAGCCACCGAGAGTGGAGGCAGGGCAAAGAGCTCTGCACCATCCTTGCCAGTTTTGAAGAAGCCACCAAAATGGTCAGTGCGGACAATGTCCTTGTCCGCATGAGCATTGTGGTGATCTTAGTTCTGGAACAATCGTTGGACACTCTGAAACAGCAGGTGCCACCAGCGACGGAGGAGGAGACGGACACAGATGCGGACACAGAGCCTTTCTCTCCGTCGAATGCAGAAGCCCCGACAGTTTCACAACTTTAACGGTCTTCATTAGGCGGTGGTTTGGGGTCCAGGGCTTGTGCAAGGCAGCGCCTCAGCTCTCAGGGTACAGCATCTGAGGCAAGTCAGGGCTGTGTTGAAGTGGAGGCAGAGGAAGTGGAGAAGGAGGATGAGGTATTCCTGGACACCGACGTTACCGATGTCCCTGCCTTGGAAAGAGGTTGGCACGGATTTGAGGCGGAGGAGGAAGATGAGGAAGATCAGTTTGCTAGTGCCCCTCGAACCAGAGGCTTTGGAAATCAAGGCTCCATCTCTCACATGAGTGCTTGGATGCTCCATTTCCTCCAACATGATCCTCGCATTAAGGCCATCAAAATGAACAACAGTTACTGGGTGGCCACTCTTCTGGATCCCCGGTACAAAGCGAAACTCAGCACTTTCCTTCCACCCACCGAAATAGAGAGTAAAATGCAGGAATTGGAGACCGTGCTGATTGATCAACTGGAGACATCTGTTATGTCTGCTTCACGTTCTTCAAATGTCACGGTGGAACAACGTCAGCAATGTGACAGCAGTAGCGGCAGCAGCAGCAAGCATTGTGGCAGAAGCCTAATGGGTGACCTCTGGAAATCCTTATTTACCACCTCACCAACGCATGTAATGCAGGGCACACATACAACAAACAGAGACCGGCTTAAGATCATGGTACACGACTATCTGCGTTTCAATACCGATGTTTTTAGATATGTTCTGGACCCAATCGACTTCTGGGTATCCAAAATGGATAAATGGCCCGAGCTCGCTCATCATGCCATAGAGGTGTTGTCCTGCCCAGAAGCCAGCGTCATATGTGAGCGGACCTTCAGCACAGCTGGAGGAATGATTACAGACAAACGCATCCAGCTTTCCACAGATAATGTGGATCGTTTGACTCTCATCAAGATGAATCAGGCGTGGATCTCTGATGATGTTGTGGCCCCAATTGCCAAGGTCACCGATTAGTTGCCAGTCTACTTCACAATCCTCTTCAAAAAGAAATGGTCTTCTTGAATTTTTTTTTAAAACTATCATTTCTCTCTGCAATTTTTATTCTCAATTCCCAAAAGGTCATTTTGCTGGTTTTGCAGTGAGGAGACTGTAAAGGACACCAATTGTACACGGTTTCATGAAAAAAAAACGTATTCCATTTACTCACTTCATCCTTAAAATTTTTCGCACTGTCAATGGTTTTTGGGTCATGTTGCTGTGAAATTCAGCTATAATTAAGGTCCTTTGGAACAGAAATGTGGCTTCCAAGTGGCATTTCTTACTCACAAATTTTAACAGTGGCTGAGAAGTCATTTTTATATTTTTTTGGATCATGCTGCTGTGAAAAATAGTTATACTACAGGTCCTCTTTAAAAAAATGAGGTTTCTAACATACATTTGTTCTTCACAATTGTCAACAGTGGCCAAAGGGTCATGTTTATAATTTTTGGGGGCATGTTGCTGTGAAATACAGCTATCAAATCAGGTCCTATTATAAAAAAATGTGGTTTCTAACAGACATTTGCTCTTAGCTGATATAGCTGATACAAATATTCCTCTGAATTGTACAAGGGAGGTACAGGAAGACTTAAACAGATGTAGGTTATTCAGAGGACATGGAGTATGGAGCACATTCGCCGCCCCAAGAACCGTGACAATGTCCTCCAACACGTTGAGTAAAACGAGAAAAAGAAAGCCAAGAGAAAGGGCATCTGGGTGGAACAGGAGCGTCAACCACCAGCATTTCCAAGTGAAGCCCAATTGGTCCACACTCATACGGAGGGGCAAGCGCTCTCGTAGAGGCAGAAATTTCCCAAGCACTACCCAGGTCTTGACTGTGTACTGAGGAAGGCTGGAGGTCTTAGCTCACACTTCCGCTTCCGCACTCTGCTTCAGCACGACTGTTTTCGTTTCTGCGTCATAAGGGTATTTTGGCCATGTTAATAGATGACGGACGCGAGCCCTGGCTCTAACCACACCCACTGTATCTCCAGCCCTGCTAACTGAACCTGCGTGATCCACATTTACAGCCTCACCTGCCTTGATCAGTAATTTTGTTCAAGCCACTTGACAGTAGAATGCAGGATTTTCAGATAGGCCTCGTTGACCTACTGTGGACATCTGTTTCATTTGCTTCACATTCTAATGTCACAGTGGAACAATGTCACCAGTAGAATGGCAAGTACTGTACCTCTAGCTGCAGCAGTATTGGAAAACTAGTTGTTTTTAATATAGTTTATTTCTTATTGCTAAATTTTCTGCTGATGGTCCATAAGGGCACCTGTGCTGTTTTTTAGGTCATTCTGCATTACAGGATATGGATAGTCAATGTCCATTTCACTAAAATACTGTTTTAAAGACTCCTTTTTCCGGCACTTTTTAATCTGTGGGTCATGTAGATTTAAGGGTCATGCTGCGGTCCAGGACAGGGATAGTCTATGATCAGTTCAACTAAAATGGTGATTCAAAGACTCTTTTTTCAGGCACTTTTTAATCTGTGGGTCAGACAGGTTTAAGGGTCATGCTGCGGTACATTACAGGTATAGTCAATGTCCAGTTAAACTAGAATATCTTTTTTTTTGGGTGAGTGAGGAGTCAAAAATATGCACAGGGGAAGGTGCTACTGATGTTTTTAAAACCTGGAAATGCTCCAACTTTCTGTATCATAGATCACACTACCTACTTTGGATTCTGCAAAGTATTAATGTCTCCACACACAGTTAAACACCCCTCCTTTCTCTAGTATTGGTGCAAATGTAATTCCCCTAGTGCCTTCCACCTAGTTGCTGCGCCCCTCAACTGAAAAAATTAATTTAGGTACACAGTTTATTTAGTAATAATGTATTATTATTATTATTATTATTATTAAGCACGTATTATTATTATTATTAATAATAATAATAATATTGGTAACAATGCTCCTTAATGCCCAAAGCAATCTCCCAATCCTGATCTCATCTTGCTTTCTAACTAAATATATAATAGGTTATATGAAAGAAAAGGGGAGACAAAATGATCTTAAAAGGTACCAAGGGTGGCACCCATTTTCTATCATCATCTATAGCCTTCTTGACACGGTTCATGTCGCTGTCCCTTCCCCCTTGACCGCGAACGTGCTTCCGCTGTGTCCCCTATTGCAGTCCTGGTTCATGCTGCAGCTCCAGTCCATGGCCATGTATAGGCGGTTACCTCTGTCTCTACTGTGGTGAGCTCTCTGTATTTATCTCACCTATCCTCACTCCTGCTCTGTGGTGTCTGATGCGTGTATAATCCCCCTTTAGAGCACGCGTGTGGCACCGCTCTGTGATTGAATGGGTCAGTTCTCTAATTTCCTGTCCAATGACCTGTGACCTCTTGTGATTTAAGGATCTTCCTGCCTCTGCTCCAGTGTCAGTTCATTGGTATTTTTCAGTGATCATGACCCCTGTCTGCTGTGTGGTTGCTGCTTCCAGTGTTACCTGTGTTAACCCCTGGTTTACCAGTGTGTTACCTATTCTGCTGTATCCTGTCGCCCTATCAGTCTTCTACCTGTTTGGGGCCCTTCTCCAAGTCTACTGTTGTACCTGCTTGTCATCTGTCACCTCTGTCCATGCCCGCTATTCTACGTCCAGCACTTCAGCTGTCAACGCGAGTAGCCACATCAGGGGTAGTAACCTGGCGGTTCCCCACAGCTGAGTCCATCTGGCCTTGCAATGGGCTCCAGTGAAGACTGGGGCCCCCATCTATACCATCATCGCTCGTGGTGGCCCAGAGGATCCATATATAGCCATGTCTGTGTCAGTCCTAACTGACCAGAAAAGAAACTACAATTTGCCCTAAGGGGCTGTTCACACAGTGTTTTTTAGATACCTATTTGGTTATATTTTTCAGTCCCAAAGAGCGGACCCAAACACGTATCTAACAATGTTCAGTGTGATTTACATTGATTTCAGTATAAAACACTTATCGTCTAAACGATATGTGTTTTATATACGTCTTTCAGATGTGTTTAACGGATCCGATCAAAGAATTGACATGGCAATTCTTGATCCATTTTACACATCAGACACCCTATTTAAAACTATAAGGTATATTTCTGCTGCACAGGAAACGTATCCAAACACGTACCACACTTTGGGTATATCTTTTGATATGTTTTACACAGCGCTTTTCAATATGTTTTTCAGATTGAAAAATGTCGTGTGAACATACCCTAAGGCAACTAATACCCTAAATTTTCTAACCACCACCCAGACTATTTTAAACTATTTAAAAATCATACTAAAAATAACTTACCCTTTAAAAGCCCTAGGACCACTGAGGACACCACTTCTGTGGTGAAACATATCGGGCAGCAGTGTTTTGCAATTTTCAATATCAGACTAAGTGCACACATGGTTCAGGTGTACTGCAGGCAAAACTCTTTATTACTACTGACAGCTGTCAGAGTTCTGTGAAGGTTATCTTCATTTATTATCCAGCTTTAGACCAGGTGAATTCATGGTTTAGGTGTACTACAGGTGCAACTACTTATCCACCATTTCTGATGGCTGTCCTATGAAGGGGATTTGTATCTGCTGTCTAGTTCTAGATTAGGGGGGCATGTATAAAAGGGTTTTTCACCCTTTTTCTGGCATACAGTGCACCTAACTGAGCCAGCTCCGATGTGTAATGCACCTAATAAATGTATTAGGTGCATTGTTCATAAGACTCAACACTTTCAAATGTGCCTAACATGAAGGGGTGTTCTGGGTGTGTTCTGGAGGTGTGTCACACCACATTCATAAGATTAGAAACATATACGAATGTGGTTTGGCAAAACTACGCACATTAGGCCATGTTCACACGGCTTAAAATGGGCCGTATTTCGGTCCGTAATTACGCGCCGAAGTGCGCAAATTACGGGCTGAAAACGGCCCATTCATTACGGTAATCCACAGTTCTCATAGAGAACTAAGGATTACGTCTCCTCTGCCTGCTTGGCGAATCCGCCAGGCGGGGAGATAATTGACATGTCATTTTCTAGCGGCGTATACGCGCCGCTAGCAATGATTGTCTATGGGCCGGCGAAGTGCAGGCCCCCCGCTCACTCCCCGCTCCCGCCCCCGGCCACACGGCGTCTGGGTAGTGGTTAAGAAATTTATAGTATTAGATACCTTAGGGCAAATTGTAGTTTCTTTTCTTACTAAGTGCTACCATCTAACTACTATTTTTGGGGAATTTTCAAAATAATTTTGGTCCTAACTAACCCACTCCACCATAAAACTTCTGCACCAACCTTTCATTAGGAGTCCATGCAAGTGGGAGGAATCAAGTTCTCAGTACAAAAAACAATAATACAGGTTAAGTACTTACTGCATTTGTGTTTGAATTGTTGTATTTCACTGGTTAGCTGGAAAACATTTGTGTCTAGGGTTAGTGGAAGAAGCAAGTACGCAAGCGTGTGAAGATATCTGGCATTCTTGCAACTACTCGTCATCAGTTGCTTGCCATTTTACCTTAGAGCAGTGTTGTCTAAATGTAGAAGACTGTGTAAGTCACCTGTGTTAAGGCCTGCCTAAGGTATTTTATCACTGCTCCGTCATGTCTTCAGAATGGTGCTTTACACAAGTAATAAATCTCATTTTATGCCCTAGAAAAATCCATTAGGCCACTGCTTTTAGGCTTTCCTTTTGTACAGCACCATGTACCAGTAATTAACTCAAATGGCTAGGTCCTGCACTAGGAAAAGCATTGTCAGTTATACTGCTTCACTGTAATTAGTTCCTTACTACTAAAGTCACAGAATTCAGATCCCTCTTAACTGACAGCATCATAATCTAATTTTGCCAATGCCTTAGTTAGCAACATGATGAGCGGCATGTATGAACGGGACTGTGGCAGATATCGGCGTCTTTTCAGTCCGATATACAGCACAGCCCTGTTCACTACATTTTTAAATCGCCCGTATGCCAATATCAGGTACATTACAAAGTGCAAGCGGCTGATTTCAGAGGGCATGTGGGAGGTGGAACACACTTGAACCAAATGAAGCTACATATTTATAGCTTCGTTATGGCCATTCTAGGAGCATTACTGCTGGAACAGGTAGCGCATTTTCAAAATTGTATACCTGATCCAGAACTGTCGCCCGAGCGCTAGAATGCGCTGTAGAGCAGGTTAATAAAACAGGTGCATTCTAGGCTATTATTATGCGCATGAAATTTCTCATTTAAACACCAAATTTCATACATGCCACCCAATGTGACATCTCACAGGCTCTATGTTTGTCCCTTTTCCTTGCTCACTGCACTACTTCCCCTCATGACAAAGTTTAACCTTCATGCTTACGTATAAAAAGAATGGGTGCCTCTATGCTCCTGTATTGACTGTTGAGAAAATCTCAGAGAAATATAAGAATCCACTTTCCCCCTATGTCTGAACCTTTTGTCAAAACTTGTGGACCTGAGGTAAATTTAGAGCAATTTCATTTGTATTTAGGAGGTGATTAAATACATTTTAGTGTCTAATTATACTGTTAGGATACTGAGATACCTCTGCAGTTTCAATAATTTGTCAGTAACATATTTTATTATCTGATTTATGTTTGTGCCGTGGTCTTTTTCCATGACATTTGTGTTTTCCCCTCTGACGTGGAGACGCATCAGAGACGTGCACTCTGTCTTTCAAAATCAACTGTGACATATGTCTCTTCAAAATAGCTCGACTTCATATTTTAGTTTACAACATCGCAGATTTGGGCCTGAAAATCGATCCAAAGAAGCTTTGAGCCATCATTAAATGGTCCCAAAGACAAGGTTTGATTCCACAAGTAGAAGCATACTTTCTGCAACTACATGAGTCATTTGACTCCACTTTAGTGCTAAACCTCCTGGACCCCTCGGATCATTTCTTTTTTTAGGTACATACTTCTTCCTTTGGAGTAGTGGCCATCCTCTCACAAAAGTAAAATTAAATTACAAATGTGGCCTACAGTTTTTTCTCCAAGGCCCACTGTGAAGGAATTTATTAATTCTAGCTGTCAGACTGACCTGGAAGACTGTTGAAATCTATTGTAGGGGATTCATCATCTTGTGACCACTTACACAGATCTCAATAATCCACTTTATTTTTAGTAGCACACTTCATGACTCTTTATCAGACTTTTTGACCCATGACAGAAAATAATGTTGGCCTGGACTCCTTGTTTCATTCATTCAACCTCATCTTCTGAGCCACAATTCATTATAGAACCTAAATGTATTGTATCTGCAGCACTTGTTTTTTTTTTTTTCATGATATGTTACAAGGGAAGGTTTTCATTCATTTTAATTGTAGAAGAATACTCTCGTTGGTCATTCCTTTACGATGGCTGGTGACTCTAGAGTGTGAATATCTGGGTGGCCAACTTTGTCATATGATGTAAAGGTCTTACACCCAACAAGGTCTTCCACCCAAGGCCAACTGGTTTGTTGGTACCTCCACTAGTTCCTGACATAGACTTTATTATAGACTTGCCTAGCTTTTCTGACTGCTAAGTTATCTGAGTAGCTGTGGAAAGGATCTCAAAGATAGCACCTTTAGGTTAATTAAATAAATGTTCTACTTGCACAGTTTCTCCTTGCATATTGTTTCAGACAGAGGTGTTCGGTTTACCTTTAGATTCTCGGAGATACTCTACAGTAAATTGAAGTAGAAGCTTGATTTCTCTTCTAACACCCTCAAGCCAACAGATAAGTAGAATGAGTTAAATTCTGTTGACTTTTCTTCAACACTGTGGGCCTTTTGTATGAAAACTGCCTAGGTCTAAGACTTTACTTGTTGCCCATAGCAAACAATCAGAGCTCCCCTTTAATTTCATATAATGCTGTGGAAAAATGAAAGGGGAGCTCTGATTGATTAATATGGGCAACAAAGATAGTCTTAGACCTTGATAGTTCTTTTCTTCTCAACAGGGCAGCTCGGTAAGGTTCCTATTATGGGCTGAGTTCTCTTATAGCAATGATACTGGAGAATTCTGTGGTGCTTCACCAATTTTTTTTTATTTATGGGCAATATCCTGGGCTACCTCTCCTAGACTCAGTACTATTTAGCAGATGATAAATCCATGTCCCGCTTCATATCATCTGGCAGGACACTAAAACATTCCTCAGTAGAGCATTTTTTCAGTTTCAAGGCAAGGCAGATAGGAAGTCCACCCACCCTCCTCCCCCTCTATCAGCATACAATTCCTGAGCAAAGAGATTCTTCAGTTCCTAAACAGTGTTCTTCTGATCCATATTCTCCATTCCAGGCCAAGCCATTTTCCTAACGCAGTCTATCTGATTCTTGTTCTCATCTTCTGCTTCTAAGTAGTGAAGCATAGCCATGTTTTTTCAAGCCGCCCACTTCCGGTAAAGTGACAGGTGCCACGCCCCCAGACACCATACGTCAACCCTCCCCTTCCGGTAAAGTGACAGGCGGTCCCTCCCCTTGGTTGTCATAGTAACTTGAGAGTTCCCAGCCCCTATTCGTACAATACAAACTGTCCCTTGATGATAACTTAATATCAAAAAGGTTTTATTAAGTCCCCCAGCCTTATTCAGGCAATACAGTAGTGTAAACCTCACTTAAATAGCAAAAAGGACGTATTAAGCAGAGAGTGTGGGGGCTGCTAACCCCCGCAGCAGCAATGTGTGTGTGTGTGTGTGTGTGAGATCAGACAGCTGCATTGTCTGTGTATCTATTCCAATATCCCCATAGAAAAA